>VWZW01001754.1:970460-1198148 GCA_013397115.1 Edolisoma coerulescens
TAAACCCCGCCCCCCCCCCCCAAACTTTTAGCAAACGTTGGGAAAGAGCCCTATTTCAGTCTTGCAGATAAAATTGTCTTTTACTAGCTCCTAGTGAACCTGAGGAAAGAGACCTTGTTTTGCTAACTCTTAGCATGCCTGGGAAAACTGCCACCTTTTATTCTCTGCAAACGAGGGGAAAGAGCCATATTTTACTAACTCCTAGCATATGTGGGGAAGGGTTTGTTTTATTGTGTGTTTTGGGAGGTTTTTTAAGTAAACTTGAAGGGCCCTTGTGTTTTTCCAAACTCTTGGCACACTTGAGGAAAGAGCCCTTTTGCAAAACTGCAGTAGAAATGCCCCTAAAAACTGCCACTGCATCTGCCCTCGGAAGCAGGAGAGGGGCAGGGCTGCAGCTCCCTTTCTCCTCATGCTTCACTCTGCAGGGATGATCTGGCCCATTCAGGGATGAGCTAAAAATTCAGCTTAAAAACACGGCTTCCCGGGAGTCCATCCAGTGATAGCAGCAGTGTGCATATTTTCCCCTTTTTAAGCAATGATCTGGATAGAACACGCCGTGAGCTTTAGCTAAACACAGGACGTGACTTTCACGTATTTAAAAAAAAAATAAAGACAGGCCTCCACAAATCACTGAGGGAGGGCAGGAGAGCAAATGCTGGGCTGGGGTAGTCACAACTCGGGCACTTCACCAGTGCCTGATGCTGAGCTTGTCAGCTGGGCGTCACCTCTGCCAGTCGCTAACTCTGCTCCTTCGGTTGTTGGGGATTTTTCCTAAACAATCCCAAAATAAGAGAGCGGTGCTTGATTCTAAAAAGCTGGCAGGCCTGCTTAGTGCACAGGCAATTCCCCCAGAAAGGAAGCCCCCACCTCCCTGCTTATTGTTCTCCCAAATTACAGTCCAGGCTTGTCAGGCCAGAAGAGGAGGAGCTGCGGCGTGTTTCCACCCCAGAAGGAATGTGGAAATTATTCCAGAGACTGGGTAAATTAAAAGACACATGTTCTCTGCAGTTCTGCACGTAATTTAAGATCCATTACTGTATGTCAAAACAGTGCCATCTCCCAGGCCCCGTTAGCTAATGACTGGCTCCTGCCTCCAGGCTCAGACCTAGGCCTAGAAAATATCCTGTGGGGTGGGTGCATCAGCAAGGCCTGGGGGAAGGTGATTTTTAACATTTCTCATACCTCTGAGTGTGAGAATTAAGGCTTTGCTGTTGCAACAAGCGTCTTCCTCCAGAGAACTCAATATTTACTGTTTTAGGATGACATAATGCAGAGAGGAAAGACAAACAGAGCTCTGTGTGTGCAGGACAGCTGATGTTACCTCGGGTGGGGATCTTCCACTGGCAGCGATTTGCAGGGACTGGGTGAAAGCAACAGTAAAAATCACCAAGGTCTGAGGGGTAAAGCAGTGTCCTGCTGGCTCCTTTCCTGGCACTAAATAGTGTTGTAAAGCTAAGGCCTGTTTAAACCTCTGAACTTTTCCTAATACTGGGTCCTAAAGTGCACAAACCCAAGGCAAACAACACAGGCCCATGTCCCAGTACAACAGATAAAGAAAATCCCCTGCCTGTCACTGGGCTGGTGCCTTTGGACAACAGGTCTGTTCTCCACAGCTTTTACAGGGGTTTAGGTGACTCTGTTCCCATCTCTCGCCAGAAAATGTCACCACAGTGCAGGATGATGAACTTCACCAGACCCAAGCCAATGCAGGTCAGGAACACAAGACTTAAAGAAGAAACACTGCAGTTAAATTTACTTAAAAAAAAAAAAAATCAGCTGTCAGTGAAATGGCAGCGTGGCTGGCTGGAAAGCCGGGATGGTCGGCAGAGCTCCTCGGGAGCATGAGAGGGTGACTGGGGTGGGCAGCGCCCAGGGCTTTCTCCAGTGGAGTTTGGGAGGAGCTGGGATTTTTCCACTGAGAAGTGGCTGCAGCCAGAGGGGTGGCCAGGCTGTGCCCAGGCTGTACCTGCGTGCCCACCTCCTTGAAATCTCCCCGCAGGATCTCCTTTCAGGCTGGAGGAGGGACAGTCTGGTAGTCAGCAGGGCCAGTGCCTTGCTAGGATAATTGTACAGGGGAAAGAACAGCAGGCTGGCTGGGTTTCTGTCCTGCCTTGCACAGGAATCCATGGAAAAACAATTGCAGGAAGGAGAAGTCACAGTAATGAAGCCGTATTGACGCCAGATTTCTGTGAAAACAAAGGGAAACCTGGATGTATGAGACTCCTCTTCAGCTGGGGGATCCTTCTTTTCCACTGGAAAAAACAATGCCAAACTTCACAGAGCGTGTTTCTCATTAGAACCAGCTTCTGCAGCTTAGGGAGACAGCTCAATATGAAAATAATAATTCACATTTGCGATTCAGTTCTGCATTCACCATATACCCTAAACTCCCTAATACTTGGTGGGAGCACTGAGCATAGCCAGGACACACGAGTGAGCTCCAGCTCTGTATTTTATGAAATTGTGCTGCCACTTGCCAGCATCAGCTTTCCCCCTGCATATGCACTGAGAATGAACTGTGTCTAGAAAAGTTCAGCTATTTACATATTTTCCATTAAAATGCTCTTAGTTTTCTCTCCCTAGAATATCTGCATATATTTCTTTAATTGGTGGCATATTTTAAGGGAGCTCCATTCCAACAATTTGAGGATGCAAAAGTTATTATAAATGACACAGCAATTCAGCAAAACACTGAAGTGACTGTTTTAAAAATCCTTGTTAAGCTTTGGCATTGTTCCCCTCTATTTTGTTCTCACCACATGACCAGCTTTTTGGTTCTGGTTTGGTGGGGGTTTTGTTTGCTTTTTTAGCTGCAAAAGCAAAATGGAAGATAAAAAAAGGCTCATGTTCAATTTTTCAATTAAATGTCATGTTTACTGGTTAAATGTCATGCATATAGGACAGATAAAATAAGTCAAAATTGCAGCTTGGGGTCAAGCACACTAATATTCAAGTCCCTTTCAGATGCTGCCGTTGGTAAATCCTTCATCCTAAAAGGAAGCAAGAGGAGGGCACAGAAAATTAGCCATTTGATTGTATCTTCTTGTATGGATCACTGCAATAACCTTTTGAAAAAAGCAACTTCAAACTCAGAAATGAACAAGTGAGGGAACCAGAAGAATTACAAGCTGATAATGCTGTATTTCCCGCTGGAGCCTAGCAGGGAGAATACTCTTATATTGATTAAGGACAGAAAGACCTCCCACAGCTCTTTGGACTCGGCCCAGCCGTGCTGTGGGAGGGCAGGGGGACGGTGCAGCCGCCGCCCCAGCCTGCCCAGGATGTGCAGAGGGGCGGGCGGCACTTCCCTGCTGCCTGCCCTCCTTCCCCACCATGACATCCAAGCCTGAAGAGCACATATTTGTCCAAAGGAAAGTAGGTGGAGCTGTAGCTGGGTTCAGAAGGATTTGTCATGTTTTGACCTATTTTGTGTAGCAAAGCAAGTTTTAGGCTAGTGATCATTTAGGCATATAACAGCGACATACACAGGAGCCTGGACTGGGAAAATGCCATCTCTCCTTCTTGAAGGCCATGGCCTCATACAGCAAATATAACAAAAAAAACCAAACCAAAGCAGATTAATTTCCCTCATGCAGCATCAGAGAATCAGCACTTCTTGAGTAAATTAACTACCTGTTCACTCAGGCCACCCAGTTTGGTAGTACACTGTTATGGATCTTACTCCTTTTCATAAAAGATAGGGATAAAATTATGACCTACAGGAAGTTACCAAGAATGGCTGGCCAAAGCCACAAGGAAGGCACTGATTTTAACTATGCAAGTATTACTAGTGTTAGCAGGAGTTGTTTTATGCAGAGAACTTCCACTATTCTATTCATCTCCTCCATGGAAAAATAAAATTCAGAGGAGCTAGCTACCTACAGTCAAGCCCATCTGAGAAAAAAATATAAGGGCTGTTTTTGAACTCAGATGTGGAAAATATAAAGATGTATTGCTTTCTCAGAATTTTAGATTAGATCAAGAAGAAAAGATCAAAGTTCTACTTCTTTTGGCATGGAAAATAGTTATGCAGTTTGTAACAGCTGGCATTTTTCAGTGTATTGTTCTAGTCTTCCTAAATGAAATAGCAGACTGCTTAAAAATGTATCAAAACAAAATATAGCTGTCATATAAACTTGTAAGACAAAAAGTTATCAATAGCCCACTTACAACGTGTTATCAGCAACCATGTTTGAAATAGAAACACCTGTTCCACCACAGAGCATTCCTGCTACACCACCCTCGTGTTTTCAAAGCATTTTACTTAATTTATTTTCATTTGCATTTTAATAGTTCCTGTAATCCTGAGGTCTTTCGGAAACATGACACAGGAAAGCGTGTCATTCCCATTTTATAAGCACACAAATAGATGCCCAGAGGCTGATGTTTTCCAGAGCCATGCAGGACACTTAGACAGAGGGGTGATCTGTTGAATGCCAGTACTGCCTGATAGCCAGATGCCACCTAGGATGTGCTTTTAATTGAATCATTAGCTCATTATTATGCAGTATATTTTTGTTCGGGTTTTTTTTTTCTTTATAAATATGGGCAGTTTGACAGTCTCTCTTCTACTCAGAAATTTGATAAAAATTGAAATAAAATCTGTGTCCATATTCTAAAGATTGCATGCAGTACTTCAGTTTAATATGAACACTGTAGACAGAGCTAAACTGACCTTGAGAAGGACCTTTCAGACCCATCTCTGGCTCAGACTGCGCTGTGATCAAACTCATATGACACCACTTTCCTAGATAAAATACTCAAAAAGTAACTACCCACCTCTCCACTCATTAAAATCTGAGTTTTCTATACCATTCAGGCACTTACACCTGAATGTTCAGATGTCTAAAACTGTGCGTGATTACCTAGGTTTGGAAAGAATGCACTAGACATGAAAATTATGCTTTATACTGAGTTCTCATGCTCTGGGGAATAATTCAACACTGCACCCACTCATGTAATCCACATTTCATTAACTGCAGTGGAGAGAAAATATAAATATTTGTACAGCAGTTAACAGCTGGTTTCACTTAAAGCTGGTGCAGGTTTCCTTTGTTTTGTTATCTTGGTCACTGTTTCTGATAGCTGCAACAACATTATAGGTGTCAGGAGAAGAGTGTGGGCTTCATGACATGTTCACTGCAGGCAGAGGGCTTGTAAAGCTTTGTGCCAGTGTATCTGACTGAGGCCACTGGCCCAGGAAGGTGTGCAGAAACCGTAGGAATAAAGCATTTACAAACTGTCAAACCAGCATCCATTTCTTTTGTACTTTCCATTTTTATATCCTCGAGGGATATTAACCAGCACACTTGAATCACTGTGTAGATACAGTACAAAATTATTCTGCCCATCTCCATTGCATATTCTTGAGTTCCAGGAGGGCTACAAAGTGGCCCTTGTTTTTAATAGAATCACAGAATAACAGAAACAATGGGAAATTGGGTTGGAAATGACCCCTCGAGATAATGGAGTCCAACCTATGACCCAGTACCACCTTGTCAACCAGACCATGGCACCAAGTGTCAGGTCCAGTCTTCTCTTAAACACCTCCAGGGACAGTGACTCCACCACCTTCCTGGATAGCATATTCCAATGTCTAATCACTCTTCCTGTGAAGAAATTCTTCCTAATGTCCAACCTAAACCTCCCTGACACACCGTTTAAGTGTCCTCTTGTCCTATCACTGGTTGCCTGGGAGATGAGCCTGACCCCCACCTGGCCACAACCTCCTTTCAGGGAGTTGTAGAGAACAATAAGGTCACCCCTGAGCCTCCTCTTCTCCAGGCTGAACAACAACCATGTGCAACAGCCTTGACAGCAAACTTAACCCAAGACACTATTCTCTGCAGTGATCACAACTGTGTGCTCAGTCCTGAAATAATGAGCATGATCTTGGAAGTGTATGTGGCCCTTTTTCCCCTTAACTGTGCACTCAGGCCCACTAGGGACAGATCTGAGACTATTACAACCATTTCACTCAGCACTTACTGCTTTTTTGTATCTAAAGATAAATATGGAGGGAGGAGGGAAAAGAGAATCCTTCCAGTGCATGTGAGGAAGGGAAATCGCATGCACTCTGTCTGAAAGTGATAAAAAAGGTAATTAATAGAGACTATGGAGATCTAAGGCTCAAAGTGGTGAGAGGAGAAGGGAGTGTGCAAGGAGCCTCATTTTCTTTGCATGGGTAGATGCCTGCAAAACCTCCCACAGAACAGAGTGTTCATTGTGCTGCCTCTGAGCTGCTTGGGGTTGCAGAGCTTCTGCACTCAGTGGTCACAGACATCCCTCGTTATGACCTGCAGCTTCTGCCCTTGCTCAGCCTGATTTGTTTTCAGATACCTTCTTCCTTTCTATGTCCTTTCTTAGTTTTGTTTCTAAAAAGCAATACTTTTCCTGTTAGGAAGCTCCTCTTTTCTATGCAGTATAATGTCTTTTTATTTTTGTATGCCATAGATTTTTATTCTTACGTTTCAAGGAGTTGTCCTGTCCACATTTTAATATTTACCAACCAAATTTATTAGGGCTTGTTTTTTTTTTTTTCCTGTAAATAGCTGTAAAACAGGATATACACTAAACATCATAGACTGCATGGTTTCTCAGTATCAACAATCCATTTTTAACAGCAACATACATTTTCCAGGAATACGGCGGAAGTGCTAACTGCATTTGCCATTTGAGATGCTTCCCAGATGCAACCAACACCTCTGCAGGGATAGTCTCAGTCTTTGGCTCAAGAAACTGAGAGCTCTCTGGGGTTATGTGACTTCTGGAGGTCTGCACAGGGATCTGCAGTACAACCTCCCTCCCCACCATACCCCCCCTTCTCCCCAGGGGCAGCTGTACAACCTAACAGCTAAACTCTCATCACAGAGTATCTAATATAAATTAAAAGAACAGAATTTCCATTCTGCATACATTCCAAGTCACTTTGAAAGAGTAGTCTTATAGCTGAGAGCTCATAAGTCTTAAACTTCACCAGATAGGGGTTCAGTTGGCTTTGAGTGGTTTGTTACTGGTTAAATGTATTAAAAAAACCAAAAAATGTTCAGCATTCATCTCGTCATGGGGGGGGGAAGAAATAATTGTTCAGCATTGTGCTTTGTTTATTGAATTCGTGTCCTGCGAACTATGAAACTCAAATATTGTCAATCCTTTCAGGAGGAAAATGAGATCCCTGCCAGTGTTTTTGCAAAAGAGCCCATTCCTAGCATTACAGAAGGAAAAGAGGAGCCTGTGGATGAGAACAAAACACTGGAAGAAACCTTGCACACAGTGGAGTTGGGTTCAGATGATGAAATGTTTCATGACGCAGATGATTTGGATGACAGTGCAGAGGAGAAAACAGAAGAATCAAGAGCTGAGAAACTTAAAAGATCCAGCCTCAAGAAGGTGGACAGCCTCAAGAAAGCATTTTCCCGCCAAAACATTGAGAAGAAGATGAACAAGATCAGCACAAAGATTGTATCGCCTGAACGGAGAGAAAAGATCAAGAAATCACTTACTGTGCATCACCAGAAATCCTCCACTTCAAAGGGCTCAGGTTTCAAAGTGTCTCCCCTCACATTCAGCACAAAGAAAGGCCGTGAAGGAGAAAGCCCTGCAGAAGCTGAGGACAGACCATCAGAAACCGCAAGCAACGAGCAGGCTGAGAACGAGGATGAAATGTCCTTCGCCGACATGCACTCAGATATGACACCCACCACCTCCCTGACCGAGGAGGGCAAAGCAGCCGTCGACTCTCTAGAGAAGGAGGCCAGAGTGGAGGGGAAGGCCACGATGAACAACAACATCGAGCTGTCCATTGTGGAAGATGATGAAGAGTACGGGATGCCTCTAGAAGTTTCGAGCCAGAAACTGTACGATGAGAGAAACAACCCAGTTGGCAGGGAAATGGAACAGTCTGATGAAGAAACGACCCAAGCAGCCGTCCTGCAGGTGGACCAGACAGCGTAAGCATCCCGAGCCCTCCTTCGCCTGCCAGACACGCACGGTTTTCCTTGGGCGAGGAACTGGTTTCAGCTGCACAGGCAGGAGAAGCGACTAAGCCTCTTCCATCCTTTGCACTGCAGTGATAATTTATTGCATCGTGTTGGAATGCAGAGTGGACAAGGTCAATGACTTAGGCTGCCATGTGCTCTGGTTTAGGCCGAGTCACTGGTGGTCATGAATTTTAGAGATGCTGCCAACTGGTGTAAGAGACTAGCAGGAAGAGAGTATGTCTGGTAGAAGCAAGCTGGTCAGTTGGCTTTCTTAGAGTTAGGTCAGAGGAATGCGTGGAGAGTAGTCAAGACCCAAGCATTTCTGTTCTCTTTTCTTCCCCCAGCATTTCACAGCACTGTGAGTAGTTTTGTATGTAAATGTAGGAGTACCAATGAGAACATTTGATTTCAGTTGCCTTGCCATGCTCTGTGATTACTAACAGCCTCAGTAACTGTGCACACACATATAGTTTGTTTGGGGTTTTGCTCCATGGCACTATAGGACTAAAAGAGCAGAGTACTCAGACGGCGAAGCTGAAAACCCAGTTCCATCCATTTCAGTGGGGGAAAGATTTTTGCCAGTAATCACTCGCTATTCATTTAGAAGAAATGACTGTGTTTAGGTGGGGGAAAAAAAAAAAGGTATTTTTCAATCTTACAGAGTTATGGAAATACATTAATGACAAGCATGAATGTGTGATCAGTTACTGCACCTTTAAGGGATCAGAAACTGAAAAGAAAAAAATAGGTGTTTGATAGGAACATGAAGGTAGCCTGAAGAAAATATGAAATGCTATGAAATGTAAAAAAAAACAAAAATAACCCCCCACAATATTCAATCTATACTCCCAGCTTAAAGTATATATACTCAGATAACACTAATTAATTCATAATCTTTATAGCAATATACTATCAAACTTTGCACCTGCACAACTTTGTATCTCAGAGTATTTTGAAAATAGCATAATTTATCTTTTTACAGATTATTTCATATATAGAGCTATATCTACACAGGAGAGTTAGATAATTACAGGGATGTAAGGACAATTTCTTCAAAAAGGTGAAATACTCTTTCAGGCATGTCCAAAGGGAACAATGTGTTACGGATTGAACTTCATGGCAGGGGTGAGTTTACGTAAGTATGAGCTTGCAAAGCCACAGGATTTGGTTCTCTGCTAACAACTTTGATCAGTCACCTACCTGCTCTCAAAATTACTACTCTCTAATTTTTCAAAATTTATTGAAACTGAGAGGTTACAGGGTAGTTTGTTCACCATGAATGTTCATTCCTGTCACTTAAAGGTAAGGGTCAAGGGAGGAAAGGGAAGCACAATACCCACGACAGTTCCCTTACATCCTTGGTTGTTTATGCAGTGGGTTATTTTTATTTTTTTATATATATAAAAATTCTACTGATACTTAACATTGCACTAAGAGGTTGTTTCCTTTTGTGTTTAGAATCACAAATTACAGGGGAAATAAAAGTTACAGCAGAAGTACCATTATGAAATAATTAACAGGTATTACTCCACAGGGATAATATCTAAAACCAGTAAATCACACTGGAAGTTTGTTAGTCAGAGCTTAGTGTAAGTGAGTACTATTAAGAGTTAAGCTCTTAAGTGCATGGTATCATATAGAAGATACTGTTTCTAAGAAAAATCATGGCATAACTCGTGCAGCTATATTTTTATTTTGTATTAACTACAATGGATTTCAATAATTTTTACTTGTAACTAACTATGAATATGACAAATAAAAGCAAAATATAAAACACAGCCATGTCAATCTTTGGGAGAAGCAGTCTGAGAAGCTGGCAAAGATGAAATTTAAAGGTCAAGTATTTTTTACTTCAGTTCAGGTCCCTGTTGGTACCTATACCATTTTCTTTCTCATCCTATGCTGTTATTTAGCAATGCAAACACCAGTGCTTTGCTGTCCAGACACTTGTCAGATTTCTAGCCCATCTAAATGTACTCAGGCACTTTCCAAAATCTGCTGGCTCAATCTGCATCTTTTTATTGGACTGCAGCATACTCCTAATACTCTAAATAGTCCTGAAAGCATATTTATATTGAAGTCTATGTTCTGTTTATGCACACAGATAAACTCTTGTCTTCTGGAGTGCCACACAGTCTTTAGCAGGCTTAATTTTACTGACAGACCAAAGAAAGCACGTTTAACCTTTATGTAGCAGCTGTCAACCTCGTGCAGCCACCAAGCGCTAACCAGGAGCCCCAGCATCATGTTTACATTTTGCTTTCAGATATGCTGGTTTGTTTGTCCTGCTAAGCTTTAATTCAAACAATACCCCTGGCCATGCTTTATCCAGTTTTAGAGATGCTGAAATGAATCCCACACACAGTCTTCTAAGAGCATTACAATGCTATCCAGTAAAACCATTGGAAATGCAGATACTGAGCATCTGGGAGAATTAACTCAAATACCCACTTCAGAATACAGCACGCACAGAGCCATCAGTTGCAGGACTAGAATTAAATGTTTCCTCCATCACAATTGCACATTTACAAGGACAGGTGGGTCTGTAATCCTAACAAACAAAAGAAAGCATGCTTTGCAAGAGAGAAAAGTGTTTACTCAACTCGTGATTGCGTGCTTTTGTGCTGTCTTATAAACCAGAGGAGGAAGCAAGCTCAGGCTCTCAAGATGTCTCCCAAGCTGTTTCTTCCCCTTGCCTTCCACTCTCAAGGCCTGACTGAAAACATCAGCCTGCAGAACTTACTGGTGGAGGGAGGAGACAGACTGTGGGACCAGCAGCACTGTATTCTTTCAAGTATCTCAAGTATGTGCCTGGATCTTGTCAGGCTGGCAGATGTCAAGCATATGCACGAGCATTCCATGATTGTGCTGACAGGTTTGTCTGCATAATTACTTTTTTTAAAAATTGCTTGTTTACACTTCCTGACACAGTAACAGTGAGCTCCACTTGTACCATTATTCCTTGGAACACCTGACCTGTGAGCTGTTGCACAGATTCAGAGTTTGACCTCCACTAGAATCGGCGGGAGCTTTGCACAAAGAAAGAGGGTGTGATAAAGCCCTTATGGTATAAATATTTAAACTAGCAGCACTCAGCAGCTGCTGATACTTCCATTTTCAAGGACAGAAAACCAGCTGACATTTCTGTCCCCTTTTAGGGGAAAGAGCAAAGAGCATCCCGTTGACCCACACGTGCTAATCCACGAGTTCCTCTGTGAAAAGGCACAGATAAAGGTTTTCTGGACCATTTCACTGTCAAATAAGAGAGTGCAGTGAAAGCCATCATACAGGCCTGACTGAAGCGTATTCTGTCTCTTTAACAGAAGAAGGGGGAGAAGAAAAGGATCAGAAGGTAAAATACACCTGATAGCCCTTTGCATTGATGTAACGAAAACCCTGTGTTGTAGGCTGTAATGCCAAACAGCTGCACAACTGATGACTGATAGTCACACACTTAAAAAAGAGGTAAGCTCAGAAGAATCAGTGAAGTAATGGCAATTTGTTAGAGGTCAAACTGTTCACAAGGGGCCAGTCCAACCCTGGAAGTCAGTGAAAAGCCTTCAGCTGGCTCAAAAGACCCTTTGAGCCATACAATGGTTTTGGGCCACGCGTACAACTCCTGTGATCATCAGTAAGCTGTGTGCACAGATGCAGGGCATGAGATCCGTCTATCTCCCCAGTCCTATCTGCTTAGCTCATCACCCGAACAAAAAGTTTTCCTGCCATCAGCACAGCAGATGCAGTGGTGTGGCAGAAAGGAAGGCTCTGCCCTGCTTTGCAGGGTGCATTGTGAGCAGAATTTCAAGCTAAGTTCTGGCTGCAAGGTCTTTGCTGTCAGGATCTGCCTTTGAGGGAGTGGGTGTAGCTACAACTCCTGGAAACAACGTCAGATAGGCAGGTGGAAAAGTTTTACTGTGACCCACTAAGACACACACCCACTCTGGGTGTCAAGGGGAAGGTGTCAGGGGGTCTTCCTGCAGGCAGAGAAAAAGATTGAGCCGTAGCACAGCGAAGCAAGCACGCAGCTGTTTGGCCCCGGTCCCGGTCCGGGCTTTGCCTCGGCAAGGAAACCAGGGGCAGGCAGCAACTGGCAGAGCCCCGGAGGTGCTGACTCAGCACCCAAGTATCCACCACTCCCTGACTCACGGCCCTGGCTTTCCCAAATAAACGGAAAAAGGCTGAGAGCCACTTTCCACCGCTTCAAACTGCACGTTGCCAGGGTTTTGTTTCAGGATTTGCGTTTGAACCAGCATCCACCCCGGGCTGAGTCTAACTGCATGCATAAAGGAATTTTAATCAGCATACTTGCAGCTGTCAGTGGTGGCTGATCTCTCCTGCCCTCCTTTTGATCAAAATGCCTTTTTCCCCTTCCTCTCACTCCACCAGGTCATTTGCGGGAGTCTGAAGTGCACACTAATTCACATAAGGAACTCTCCCTAACTACATGCTGAGAACTGATAATCAATGTCATCTTTAATTTTTCTTACATGGTTATCCCCTTTAATGGAGTGTGCGGCAGTAACTGAGAATAAATCTGCTTTGGGTTAAGCTAGAGATTGTTATTTATTTTTCTTTCAGATCAGAGATTAATATTGCTGTATGACCATTGGCACTACCCTCTTTTTCCATAGCAACACCAAAGAGAACATAAACTATGACTCATAATTTCTCTCTGGAGGACTTTTGTGTAATTATGATCATTCCACAGTTCCTAAAATATGTTAGCTGATATATAGCTCTGGTATAACAGCTTTGATTTTCCTTCATTTGAACACCCAGGCAGAAAGAAGAGACTTCCATTATTTTCTCTCTCTCAGGCTGAGCTAAACACCACACAAAGTATCATATATTCATTATTCATTATAACTGTGTGGCTCCTAAAAACTCCACAGCAATGTTTTCCATAAAGGTGGAACAGGTTTACTCACTTTCAATAACCTTAAATAATACTGACCTTCTAAAAGAAAACTCGTGTCCTTCCCACCATGCTTAGTAAATTGGGGTCTGAGAGCTGGAATGGATCCAAACTGGAAACTGTATTATTCTGGGTGGCAGCAAGGTTGCACACTAGCATTGCTCCTCTGCCAGTCAATGGCTTTAAACTCTCCAACATTTCCTCTCCCTCAGAACACAGCTGCAATCCACTGTCCAAATTCAGTAATAATGGTGATACTCTTTACTCCCTTCAGTGAAAATCTGGCCTTGGAACAACTTGTCCATACAGCTCCCTGGAATATCTCAGCAGATAATAACATTGGATCATCACAAGAGATTACATGGCTTCTTGTGTGTGTGTGTGGCTGTCCTACATCTCCCTTACAACACAGTCTGCTGTGTACTGGTGCAAAGTACTCGGAAAATCTGTGGTGCCTGTTGCGTGAGAATAATTAGAAAAACACAATTAGCAAATCAAGGACACACACATTCAGTCAACAGCCATAATCCAAAGCGGAGAGACAGAACAAGCTTGCATCTCTGCTCCGCAGAGTGATCCCCAGCAACTAAACCAAGCCCAGATTGCACCAACAGAAGGGACACGTGGTTTGCTCTTGGCCTGTCCAGTACGAAGCTGCACACACAGGCTCAGGCTTGTGCAGGCACACCGTGAACGAGCAGAACATCAACTAACATAGCATCAATCACACTACAGACTCCTCTGCTCCTCCCTGAAGGTTTGTGGAAAAACACCCTGAACCTTCAAATGCCTGAACGTAGGGAGCAGAAAGTCACTGTAACCTCTGTGCCATTATCTGCTGCGAGGAGACTCTGGCTTTGCCTTCTTTACTCCCTCCCATCAGGCTTAAGCTGTGTAGAAGCGCAGGTGATGTGAACTGTGATGGATACTGGGAATGTGCAAGACAGTGTTAGGAACAAATAGCACACAAGGGATGTCTGCACAGCACACCACATACACATACTCATTTAGATCAAGTACCAGGCACAGCCTAACTACAGAAACACAGCACTGTTCAAGAAAATTTATCTTATTCCTCAGCTACTTAGCTGCTGATGTCCTACACTATTCATTTAAAGGGAGTTTCAGCATCTTTTCAGTACGCTGCCAGCTACAGTTATATATGCCCTTATATTACTTGTTCCTTCTGACATGCCTGTAGGCAAACGAGCCCCGTGAGGGTGACAACATGAGCTGCATTAACCAGCTGCCTGGTCCCTGAATCACTGCAACTCAACACAGCGCTGACAGAGACATGGAAAAAGGGACACTGAGAACATCTGACTAGTGGTAAACAAATTATGAACACACGGGAGTGCCTGCATTTGCAGAGTCAATTGTCACTTCCACACGGCCACGGTGAAAGCTATAAGCACTGTGTGACTTCTTCTAAATAACCTTCATCTCCCTGCAAGGTTCACCATCCTACTGTTGGCAATAGCTGGAGACTGAAAGTCAGAGAGCAGGTTATGACTGAAAGCTGAAGGGTGACATGTCATGCAAGACCTGTGTAAATATGTCCCAAGTAAAATTGAAAAGAAGGAGGTTTCTTTTGGCATATTCAGGCATAAGCTCTTTAGAAGAATCCCTGTGTCCCCTGCGTGCCACTGCACAACTCTTCAAAGGAAAAACAAGCTGCAGGACATGGAAATATGCATTCCTGGGTTAGGCTGACAGCATGGAGATCTCAACTGAAATAAGATCATGTCACATTTAATAGCTGTAGCTATTAAACACTATGTATGTCACAGATATGTAATATATATGACACGCAGTTTCAAATAAGGTGAGAACCTGGAAAGGTTTTAATGGATTTTGAAGTGGCTGTAAATTCTTTTGTTAAAAAAGAAATAGACTGGTAGTATCCTACAAATCTAGCCCTAAAAAACAATGCATCAGGGATTTTTTTTTTTTAATTAGTTCTCAGTACTTCTTAATGATACAATAGTTGACACGCAGCCAGAAGTGGAGGGAGGCATTAAACAAGAAGTGTGTAGGAGGAGGAAAAAGTAGGAAAATGTGGATAAGAAATGGAACACTGGGGTGTGCATGAGAGCAGGGAATGTGTGAGGGAAGGAGTCACTAGGAAGGGTGGGGAACTGGAGGAAGGAGCTGAAAGGCTACTGAGAAACACCGGCAGAGTGCCCAGAACAAAAGCTGGGACAGAACCAAGAGGCAGCAACAAAAATGGGAAAAAGGAAAAACAAGGGTCAATAAGGTCTACTGTTGAAAAAGATGGAAAAGAGAGTAGGGAATCAGAAATTACTGTGGGACAGCTGCCATGTAAGAGACAGCACCAGTGAGCAAAGAGCTCAATATTTATCATCTCTCCACCTGCCAAAACGTATTGCAGAGGCAATGCCCAGGATTAGGTCTAGAAGTGCTTTTTACTGTGCAATGTGGTCAATCATTTGTATTTTGCTTAGAGTTTTTGTTTGTTTTGTATGAGAAAAGTTAGTCTGGAATAGGCAAAAGCAACATCTTACACACATCAAAATAGCTCAGCCTGAGCCTGCAGAAACCCATGGTGGTGACAGCACCTTGCCAGGTCTGCAGTGCAAGCTCCCAGATCACATTTGCTATGTCTACTTGCTCCCAAGGCTTAGGGGAGAGAGGTCAGGGGGAAGAGGAGAGGTGCTCTGGACAGCAGCTGGGGTCTCCTCCTGTCCAGATATTTAGGTAACTCTCCACTGAGTACAGACCTCCTGGAGACAAGGGGCAGGCAGGATCTGCTGGAAGCACTGAGGATTGCACCTCCAACAGCTGGATTTCACTGGCAGATCACTGAATCCCAATGCATCACTGTAACACAGCCAGTGGGGCTTCTTTCCTATTGCAAACAGGTTTTTGGGAAAGCAAACCCAGCTCTCCTCCTCCAGTGGGCCTCACCCCCTTGCTTTGCCAAGAAGCTGGGCTATATTAAGATATGAGGCAGCCATGCTGGCTGGGCCATTTCTCCTTCATGCTTGGCCTCCCGTGGGAGTTGCTCCATTCTCACGTATCTGCTGAGAAACAGCTTGTTCTTTTTGGCTTTCCTCAGTTTCTTTATTTAGTGGTGCCACTTGACATAGTGGAAGCCAGGTTCTGCTCTAACTCCAGAACAGACCTGCCCAAGTCCCCTTCCCACCATGCATTCCTCAAAAAATAAAGCAGCTGCTCTCTCCTGCTCCACTCCTAACATCTCCTAGCTTGTTGCCTGACATTTTATTGTACTTTTTCAGAAAATCTCAGTTTGCTATATAACTCTCTCATAAAATAGAGGGCTGTACTATGAATTCTTGTTAATGACTGACAGGATTCAGGTTAATAGATACGGGGGGGTTCATAACTGCCATACTTGGATCATTTCCTGTGCAGAAGAAGAAGACATGGGGACAAAACTATGACAAGCTTTGGAAACAACAGAAGGAAAAACCTGGATTAGGGTTCTAATCTTCAAGTGGAAAATGTCTCCTCACCTATTTTTTTGCTGCTGTCAAATTTCAGTGCCTGAAAAGAAAGTTGTCTTCTACACAAGAGAGGAAGGGGAAGATACCTCCATATGATCACCTTCATATCCATCCTTACTATTTAATACAAGGTTTAATGTTCTAAACCCTAAAAAAAATATTTGGCATCCAGGTCTCCTTGATTTTGAAGGCATCTGCACACTTATACCTCATTCTATAAACTAATAAAGACAAAGTCCCTCAAAAGTTTTCCTCCTGGTATTTTTTAAAGTGCCTATGCTATCACAGTATTCAGCATCCAGCCTGAAAACTAAACAATTTCAGACAGTTCCCTTTTGCATGATGTGACAGTAGTCAAAATCTATGCCAGCAGTGGGAGACTAACAAAATCAGTGTTTATAGAAAATCAGGGACAAAAGAACTTGAATTGGTGCTTCTTGACCGTGTATGACCTACTCGAGCTGCAGCTCTAATAGGAGTAATTTCATATCACTGTGAGTGTTTCACCTTATAACGATTTCACAAAATCACTTTGCAAGTCTTTCACGCACAGTTTTGCGCAATATTTTTCGGGCAGAGGCAATGTTCACACTGAGACAGACACCAGCTCGCTCTGCCCATGCTTCAAGGCAGCTGGAAGACATGGTAAATGTCAGATGTTGCCCCAAGCTAATGTGCCACGTCTCTCATTAGGGCACTGCACTAACTGCATCCATATGGTGCCTGGTCAGCTCAAAATGCAGACAGGGTGAGATCATCTCTGCCTCTACAATACTCTTAGGCAATGCAGACAGGGAGTTTTCCCTGCATGAACAATGCAGTTGCAGGGGGTGTTAATCCACTGTTGCTCCGTTAATGCTTAATCTACCCCAAGTATCAGACTGAAATGAATCTTCAGACTATAATTTAAAATAGAACAAAGAAATCTGGTAAATGTTTTACCTGTAGTAAGTACTGAAGCCAGAGGTTAAAAAGTCTACTAAGAACCCAGCTGATTTGCTTGTTATAGCAGAAAGTGTGGCAAAAATCCCTCTCTGATGCCATCCTACTGGAACAACCTGAAAGATTATTTTGGTTCTATAGATCCTAATCAACACACTACAATATAGCACTTGGCATCTGCTCTCATTTTCTTTGTAGAAGGCTCAATATGAGAGTAAAGGAGGGATCAGCTCAACTCTGCAGGGGTTTTCTTCTAGTCTAAAACCTCCAGGGAAAGTCACATGAAATATTGCCTGTGGACTCAGCAGCAAGGCATGTGCCTGCCCCTCCGTGGCACACAGCCCCCGTCCTCTGGGGCCCTGGGCAAAGCTCACAGTCACATTTATCACCAGCCACAGTTCTCCTGCCATGGCTCTGCCATCCACATGAACACAGGGGCCTGAGGTGGAAGAAATGGAAAGATGCTTTTCTGACATTCCCAAGAGCCACAGAATAATTACTTTATGTAGGTAATGAAGAGACTTTAGCCCACTCCTGTATCCCCACTGGGATAGAGACAATTTATCCTTTAAGGCTGTGCATTATTCAGTGCGTTCTGCCATCTTTCCCCAAATATTATTTTCACTCAACAGTGCAGCTGGCCAAAAACTGCAAAAAAAAGCATTAGCTGAAAAAGTTACTTGTCAGGAAACAAGGTTTCCTCTTCTCCACCTAATGCATTCTAGCAAGTTCCAGCTACATTGCTTCCTCCCAGCATTTAGCTTGATAAAGCATGTGGTGAGCCTGGCAAGAATCTGAAAACCTCAAATGTTCATGATTATCAGCATTAACAGTTGCTATTGTTCTTACCTCAATAGTTAAAGCTTGCCCTTAGTATGAAATGCTATTTTTCCTCATTACTACTAATTTCTTTTTGCACAAGAATCCTTTTTCCATAGCATCATGATTTTTTCAGATTTTCCTGTTCAGCTTTGAATGCTACATGAATACTGCCTGGTGAAGAAAAACATACTACATATTATTTTAATACAGTGATCATTTGTTGTCGTTCCTTTCCCCAGCTGCATTGCTGTGACACTGCCTTCTAAGTTTCTTGCATTTTTTTCCCCCATCCACATTTTACTACCATTACCACCATGATTTGCAGTATCAGATTGCTTTTCACAGGCTTCTACAAAGTGACGTTAAGCTTTGCAGCCACCCAACTGTATTGGGTTTTTTTTGAGGGGGTGGTATGGGGAAGGTGGGGTCCTGACATGCATCAGCAATGGCATCCAGGAATCATTTGTTTCACCATCCATTTATTTACCTTTATCCTGACCAGTCCTCATGTTGCTGCTTGTCTTCAAATCTGAGTTTGTATGGGGAGGTTAATTGTACTTTTGGATGCAGTTTTGGAGTGGATGCACTGAAGGCAAGGGGGCTGTGTAAGCTCTGCCTGTGCTGTGCAGCAGAGGAGATGAACGTGAACCAGACTCCCCTGCACGGCCAGGCTGGGATTGCAGAACTCCTCTTTGCAGGAATACAGAAGTCCTGTTCAAGTTTCTTCAAAATATCATCTCTTTACTACCTTCAGGACTAAAAGCTTGACCTGACAGGCAGTTGATGGATTGAAACCAACTCCAGAATGCTTTGCATTTGATGAAAATCAAGATCTCCTTCGTTGCTATACCCTCCCCAAATACTTTAACTACATAAACTAGCTTTAAAGAGAGCCTGCTCTGAACACAGAGTGAATACACATCCGCAAGACATTTCTTTGGATTCAAGGTAAAGCACCCAGATACAGTTCTGAGGAGTATGATACACAATATCTTAATTCTCACTCAAACAGTGCCTGTTTATCTTCATAGAGGACTAACGCAAATATTAGCTTTGGGATTTGATAAGGGACACATTAAACAAACACTGATGCCTGTATCATAAAAAACTGGCTCTCAGCCAGATAAGCAATACTCTGCCTACAAATTAAGTATTCCTATATTCAGGGTGTGCTTGCAGTGGTATTTTCTTCCACTGCCTGCATTTTTTTCAGTAGTGCATAAGCATATCTAATAGAGTAGCTTGCAGGGAGATTTCAGTCACCCCCAGCACACAAGAAATGAGACATTTCTGGTGCCAGCTCAGCTGCACACAGTACTCATCTCCCTCCCAAGAACTCTGGTAAGAGCTGCGGGTCTGAGGCGACGTTTTGTTACTCCATTATCATGCAGTCATGAAGGAGACAACACTTTAATTGTTTTCTATCCGTGAGATAACGAATTACTCCTCTCTCTAAAGCAGAGAGGCAGCAAAAGAAGGAACATGAATACTCATTTCCTTTTCCAGTAAACAATTACAACACTTGTCAAAAAATACGACAATTGGAAAAATCAATGTAAAATTTGGTAATAGCTTGGCACTTTCAATATTGCACAAACTCTCACCTAATAATCTCAACTAATACCCTTACCAAAGCTGATTGGTTCCTTGAAATTAATGGTGCTTCCTGTGGGCTACGCTGCTTCTCAGCATGAATAAGACAAGCAAAAACTCCAGTGTTTTACAAAGGAATTTTGAAGAAGATCTACAGTAATTCCCAGGGAGTTCCTTTGATTAAAAAAAAAAAAAAAAGGCAAAACCAAACTCAGCCAACAAAATAAAATAGAAAAAGAAGGGTAAGAAAAGGTTACACTTAACAGAAAACAATGAACGTTTCCACAGGCATTTACCAACTTCCTTAACCTGCACCATGAAAATGTTTAAACACATTCTTACTAGATCTTCCGAAAGATAGCACATAGTTTCCCCCTTGAAGATGACTTCCACATCTTCTTAAACCTGTTTTTTTAAATCAGATTTTTCTGAAAACACAGGTACTGCCTAAAAATGACAGAATTTGCCACCAAAATGCATCACCTGAATTCAAAAACACTTTTGGAATTTGGCTTACAAACTCCTTTTCCCAGGCCTCAGCCTTCCACTGCTCACATCCTGAAGCAAAATGCTGCAAGGGGCTATATTGCTCAGGTTGGCCCTAAATACCAACAGCTCCAACACTCATTTAAGAACGAATGTTTTTCCCGTAAAACTTGAGAAAAAATACCAAACTTCAGCCAGTCCCTGAGGAACTGTCGCCTTTCATCCCAATCCTGCTGATAATCAATTCCCTGCACAAGGGGGCTCTGAACTGTGACTGTGGCTCTCAGACACTACCGCAACAAAGAGTAAGTAGTGGAAACACCACCAGTTTTCCCCCGGGAGGATTGCATCCAGACACTTCCCTCACAGCGATAAGCGAGCATCCAAACAATCAGAGGCGCAGATGGTGCTGCTCTCAGAAGAGTTCCTGTGTTCCCCAGTCTCAGGAGAGGTGAAGGAGAAGATTTCCCTCTCAAGAGCCACTGCTAGGCACGCATGCTTCCCTGAGCCCTGGCTCACCCCTGGCCCTGGTTGCTCAGTCTGCCCTGCCCTCAAACAATTCAAAGGAGAAAAACGCCAGAGTAGGAAACAGCACAGCTCACTCGTGCCCTCTTTGCCATAGGTTTAATGTGCTCTCTCTCTCACCAGCCCCAGGTTCAACAGCGTTGGCTGTACCTGGACACCGCTGCCTACTCAGGGAGCGGTGCTGAAACAGGTCATTGCTGAGGAAGGCAAGCAAAACTCTATTTCAGAAAAACTGGCACTAACTGGAGTCTAGAGCAGTGAGAAAGCAAGGATGAGTACTGGCTTTTCCCCAGGCAGGCAAGCATCCATTAGAAAGCTATTTCCAAAGGTTTAGGATAGACTGTGATACCTGCCAGGTGATATAAAGCCCCGAGCATCCTCAGCAGCTCGTGTTCCACAAGCAGGTAAATAAGCTTCCCGCAGCTGAAGCAACACAACACCCAGCTTTTGGCTCCCATCGAGCAGAATCACCCAGGAAGCAAGATCTATTTTGCTTAAGGGTACAGAAGGTCTCTTCCCACAGGAGAGCTTTGCTTCTTGCTTTGGGAAAACTAAATGGGTTGATTATGTCTGCTACAGGCTCGTAAATCCATATCAGCTGCTGCCTCAGGGACAGCCATTGCTCCTCTGGGTGATTTTCTTCCCCACTTAGAGAAGATGAACAGCTGGTTACGTATATCACAGCTCCAGCAACACTTCTGCCACTGAAGGAGCAGGTTTCTGTCATTGAGATCACAAGAAAGCAGGAGGCAAAGCAGAGGCAGCTTATTTTCTTTTTACACCAGCTTTTTCAGGTCAGAAGACAAAATGGTAGTCAGGGTGGGCATTGGTAGCTGACTTCCCAAATGGAGCTAGAAGCAGACCAAAGAAGCCAAATTTTAAGCCTGCTTATGTAATTTTAATTTGTAAAGTAACTGTGATTTGCACACACAGTAAAACAAAGCCATGCACTAAAAAACAGCACGAGCCTATATGAGACAGATTCTGCACTGTGGAGAGAGGGCTGGTGCAGAGATGTGCCTCACAACATACGAGTTAACTCCCCTGAGTTACATGAGGCTCCAGTGCCAGGGCCATGTCACAGAGCCAACCCTGTTGCTCAGGATGAACTTTAGCCTGGCCAGGGCACGGCACACCCTGTAACCCACCCCAGCCTGTACCAGCTGCAGGCAGGCAGCACCAGCCTGGGCAGTTCTTACACTAAAACACTGCCTGTGCTCGGTCCTCTGGCTCCCACATTGTCCAGTGGGGCTTCTGACCCCAGGGTTTTGTCTCCAGGGACAGCCCTTATGATACAGACATACAGGCAAAGAGATTAATCATCATGAGCAGATTTAGTAAAACCAGGTCATCACAAAGCTCCAGGAACTATGCAGCTCTGAATTTTTCTCTAAAAACAGAGCTCCATCGGTACCAACAGAGATACATCAGCTCATATCCACGGAAAATCAAGCACAAAATGAATTGGGGTAACACTGGCATCGAATAACATGGTGCTTGTAAGAATTTTGTAAGACATGCTGCTTTGCATGCATACGGCAAGTTTGCAAGAAACATAAACTTCCTTTGTGCCAGGGCAGAAGTATTATCACACGAGTTCTCAGCAGTCTGTTTTTCCTTTCATAGCTGGACGTGTCAAACAGACCACAGCCAGCAGATAAGAAATGCCTACAGAATCAAAGTGCAGATTAGAGAGGCAGTGGCAGCAGCTGAGAGAACCCTCTACCGCAGCCGTGAGACAGATCAAGGGAGCTGAGAAAAGCTAAGTGCAGATTCAAACTTTACAAGACATTCAATCTATTACATAAATAAATAGGGCATTACAAGGCTGTGAAAACACTGATTTTTCTTTCCTGCTCATTAGCCATGGACTCTGTGACATCAGTTGTGGCCAGCACTGCTGCTTGTGACGCTGAAAGGCACGAACACAAAGCAAAAATAAATCGGCCCCTTTCGTCAGCTTAGAGGGGACTTTTCATGTATCAGTGTTCGTGAGGATACGTGCATCTGTTTTCAGCAAACTGCCACAGCAACATTAAAACCTGGAACTATTAATACGGGGGTGGCTCTGTGATTCAAAGACACGCCTGACGTGTAAATCTCTCCCTGCAATATACACGGTACCCAGAACTAACACAAGGACAGAGTTTGCATGTCCAGGGACAAATTTATGTCACGCAGTGCCAATGTAAGGAATGCAATAAACAGTGCATGGTCAAGGCCTGCAGTATTTTCCGGTGCTTTAGAGTTCCAAGTCAACTGTTATCAGGAATCCTGTCCCAGCACTTTGTCTAAAGGAAGCTATGCAATATGGTCACTAGTAGAGACCCAAAAAAGGCCAGGAGATCATTAATTTCCCTAATTCAGAAAAATAGGGCTCTGATCAGGCATCCTTTGCCCACAGTGGTGAGCACCTGAGGCAGCAGCATCTCCCAACAGATGAGAATCAGCATTTATGGGTACTCTGGGGGCTTCAGGCAAACAAAAATGCTGCATCTGTGGCAAAACCAAAGACAAGTATCTGCTGTCTGGGGTAATATGGGTAGAAAGCAGCACCAGCTAGGGGAACTTAATTCCCTCTAATAATATATTGTTTGTTAAGACAATTGATTTGTGTTTGCAAGGGAGGAAAATTAGCTTATTAGGCACCAGGTAGTTCAGTTTAATTGTCCTGAATTTCCAGGTAGGAACTCCAACTAGCATTTAACGACAAATTCCTCTCTCTTTAACCTGGGTCCATGAGCTGGATGCCAGCCAGATTCTGGCAGGTGCTTATCACATCTATGACAATGAGACTATCACCTGACAAACAATGCTCTGTAACCCCAGCTAACATTGAGGAAACTCATGACAGCCATTAAGATTTCTTAGCTGCTCCCCAGAAGGCATGGCACAGAGCCTTGCTATTTTATCTGGGCTTTGTTCTGTTTAGGGACAAGAGCACCCTGAATACAAATGGCAGAAATCAGACTATGCAATTTTTTACTTTAGTATCAAAACAAATGTTTAACACAAAAAAAAAAAATTAAAGACCATCTTTCTCTTCTTCGACATTGTAGTCCTTTAATCTACAGCAATCCCACCCTCTGAAATTCACCGTTTCCGAAACACATCCTTCTTCTTGGTATGAGAACATCAATTCAAAATGAAAACATCACATGAATGCAACTGTGTCCCTGATGTCAAAACAGGAACAGAATCTAAGAGTAAACACACAAGATGTACATGTCATTTGTCCTTTCCTGAAAAAGAGTGGTATGATGCTCTGAAGTCCATAATGCTCCTTGCATCACAGCACCTTTTTGTATGGCTTGAACCACTCTCAAGGGCTATATTTACCCACTCACAATAAGCCAAATAAAATGGTTTGAAATTAAATTGCCAAACTTAACAAAAAAACATTGTGGCAGCTTCAAACCTCCCCCCCATTTCCTGCTCCATCTCAATGCGGCCGCAGATACGTTTGTGCTGTGATGAGGAAACTCCTACAATGCACAGACAGTACAAGAGCTAAGAAAAACATCCAGAGTGCTATTGAATTTCAATTGAAAATGTTACAGCACTTAAAGTATCCAGTTATTTTTACCTGGGGTTCTGGTGATTAACAAGCTGTGAATGTCAGATCCGTCTAACTCACCCTGAAAGCGCTGGAGAGGGAACCAAGGAACAGGTCCTTAGCACCACTTACTGAAACAATACAAAAGCAAGAATTATTATTATTGCTAGTTCCACTATTGCACTTCAATTCAACTGAAAATCTGCCCTCCCATAACACAAAGGTAACTCGGGTGCCTCGGGAGATGAAACAACCAGCTTTTTCTCCAGCTTAGCTTATATCATACCTCGCAAGATGAAACTATGACAAATCAACTTTCTCCATATCCACAAACACAGGTGCTTTTAATTCACAGCTCTGCCTTCTCCTCCCCTCCCCATGAAAGTGTCAGAGCGTTATGAATATCAATTAAGATAAGACTGTGGTACTAAAGGCTTAACATGCCTCACTACCTAGTATCAATGCACCACATGCCTGCATGGCTAAGCATCAGGCCAAAGCAGGAGACAGTGTCTGCTTCAGGAAAAAGTGTGTAGTTGGGAATTACCTTCCAGTGGAAAATATTTAACCAGATGGGAATGTTATTTATATGTGATGCTTCCCATTAGCAGCGACTAACATTTACGGTATGAAATATCTCCTTATTACAGCACCAGAGTTATGACATGCGTTTAATACTTTGCACTATTTTTTTCTTCCTTCCCCAGCCCATATTTTCAAGTCATCTGTGCAAGAATCAGTGAACTATTATGGTCTGGTAACCTGCTTAGCACGAAGCAAGGCAGCAGCCAGAAGATAAGGAAGGGAAGAGAGGTAGTGGCGGGGACTGGAGTTAGTCACTGTGTTATGATTCATCACTAATTTATGTGGGATGCTGCGTAGCACAGGCAAAACTCAAGGACACACAGACGCATTTTCTGTTCTGCATATAGGTGGGGCTCAGTTCACAGGATTTCCCCTTCCTCTGACATTACAGATCTTCAAGGTTGCTTATCCAACAGGGAACACGGGTTGGAAACGCTCTGGGAAAACCCACAGTTCACCCCAGCTAAGGGCAGGTCAGTGCTATCTCCCCAGGACAGCTCAGGCTGCAAATGCCTCAGGACAGGAATCTTTTGGACCTGCAAAATTTAGCATGAGTCAGTGCGTGTTCATCTTGTGCTTAAAGTTACGGTATGTCCAGTGCATGCGTCTTTTTTAAAGGATATTTATCGCATGCCCAGCCGCACAAAGTCCTGGTGCAGGCATTTTGCAGGCAGGCAGCGCCCAGCTCCCACACCTGGGACAGCCTGGCCCCCAGGAGGCCACTCCTCGCCCAGCTCCAGGCTGGCCAGCACTGCCACCCCTCCTCA
The DNA here is from genome assembly GCA_013397115.1 of Edolisoma coerulescens. NCBI lineage: Eukaryota > Metazoa > Chordata > Aves > Passeriformes > Campephagidae > Edolisoma > Edolisoma coerulescens. The sequence goes on from VWZW01001754.1 coordinate 996,119, forward strand.
TGAGCCCATGGACTCCGGGAGAAGCCAGCCTGCTCAAACACAAGCTCCCCATGCTGTGACATTGAGGGGTGGCAGGCACGGCTGTGCCTCAGGACAGGCACTCCTTCTGTCCCCACAGCGATGGGAGCCCAAACACGGCCGCTCTGTTGCAAAGCGTGGAATATGTAAAAGTTTTCTCAGGAATGTTCTGTGTTGTTTGATCTTTGTGTACTTTCAAGCCTAATCAACAAGAAGGGAGATATAATCTCTGTGAAATAGCAGCTAGCAGGCAAGCTCTGGGTGATGTCCAGGTGTTAGAAAGACAAATTACTTGTGGGCAGAATTGCCCTGTTAAGGTTTCAGGCTTCACACATTTCAATGATCTCCGACCTAGGGGGAGGTTACCAAAGCTTGGGAAGAAGGAGGTACCCTTGATAGTGCTCACAAAGAATGCAGAATTTACAGGCCACAAACATTTGGCAGAACCCCCAAGAGAAGGATGAAAAAAATAAAGCCACCACAGCAACTGTGCTGAATGAGCTCCAACTGCATAAAAGGTAGTTCTGGCAGGGACAGATCACAACCACCAACTCATGGCCACCCACCCAAAAAATGCCCCAACCCAAAAGAAGAGAAAGACTGAGCATATGGACTAATTAGCATGGGAAGCAAGAGATTCATTAACCAATGCAACATATAATACTAATTAATAAGAGAACCAGGTAACTCATAGCCAATGAATACTGATGCCTTTGTTTGCTAAAGTATATAAATAGTGAAAAGTTTTGGTAGTTGTTGTGCTGCCTTTGGGGATTTGCCACCCAGCTCCCCTTTCTGTGCAGAACTGTAAACAAATCAAATATCTCAAATCTCTGTGTGGATTGGCCTCTTGCTCACTGGGTAAAAGAACCTAATTTGGGACAACATCTCCATAGCACCAGGCTGCTTGCTCCCATTGCCCAAGCCCTCTCCAACAACATTGCCCTACAGGCTGGCACAACCCTAGACAGGGGCCAGGGCAGATCACCTGGCTGCCTTCCACTCAGGATCTCTTCCTCAGCCCTCCCTGTGTCCCTCAGGCTGCAGGCTGGCAGGGGAGAAGCCCCTCTTACCATGGCAGGTGCTAAAAGGACAAAAACCAGCTCTCCAGCACCCATCCACCCATCTGCATTCCCCTCATTAAACCTCCTGTCAACACAGCCCTGCTGAGACAGCAGCTCTCAGAGCTGGTGCGTTTTCTGGCTGCACCTCAAGCCCTGGTTGAAAGCAATTAAAGCTGCTGCTGTGGCGCTGAGCTCCCGAGGGCCAGCCCTTGTTCGGGAGGTCAGGGCTGGCAGAGCAAGGCGAGAGCATGTCCAGCCAGCACGTCCATGCCGGGGGGTGTGGGCAGGCAGCCTGGCCAGGAGGCAGCGCAGGATTATGCCGAAGGAACCAAGAGGAACAGACTCCCTGACGCACTGGCTAAGAGCATGTGTTCTCCTGTCTAAGCTCGGGTCATCCAAATCCCAGAGAGCTCAGGGGAAAATAAATATGGAAAGGAAATTCCCCTGGGCCCATTTCTTCCTCCTTGGCCTGTTCATCAAGTTTGTCCCTGCCTTAACAGGATCATATAGTAGGACTGGACAAAACTTGCATGAGTATCCATGATCATCTCGTGCTTCCGTTCTTTTTAAAACAGGAGCGATGATACATATTTTGCCTTCAGGAAGGCTTTCTTTGCAGACATAATCATTAAAAAAAAGGAGGATACATGACCTAGACTACAGAAGAAACTCTGTTTTCAGAAAGCAGTATCAGTGTTTCACTGTCAAATTGAAAGGATATTTTCCATGATGATCTGTCTTGGGTGACTTGAACACTTTCATAAATAATCTAGATGATGGAAAAGAACATGCTTACTAATCCTGCAGATGACAAAAGCTTTAAAGAAGCTTGTCAACAGAGCTAGAATGAACATGATTTTGATAAAGCAGAAGAACAAATAGTTTTAAAAATGTAACCCAGTGAAGAAAAATGCAGTGGTCTACATTTAGTAAAGATAAGCACCTGTGTGAAATTGGAGGGCAAGGCAGAGGCACAGGAATGTTTCTGGGATGTTTGTAAGGAATCTTAAAATTAATATGTGTCAAAGTTATATTAATCCAAAAAGAGTTAGATCATAAAATGCAGTATCTGTAAGAAATCCCTATGGAGCAAAAAGAACAGAAGAGCCAACAGTCCTTAGACCTTGGCTGAAATACTGCCCTTACAGAGCTACAGGCCAGTCAGAGAGAGCCAAGAGTGTCAAAGGAACAGAAACTATGACATGATGCATTTGTCATCATTCTTTCAACCATCCTGCACAAAGTGCAGATTGAATGGAAACATAACCAGCTGTCAGGTACAAGGAGGACTTTCCAAAACTAGGAAGGAATCATCTAAAGGAAGGGGGAAAAGTAATGACTTAAGATGTCAGTAGTGAGAGTTAGAGTGAACATCAGAAGGGGTGAGGGGATGCTCTTTAACAGCAGCCACCACGAAGCACTAGTGAGATTGCTTGGGGAGGCTGAGGAGCCACCATCATGGGATGCTGGTTAAAGCAGGTTGGACAAACCTCTGCTAGGAATGATGTACTTGTAGCTGGGCGAGGTGGTGGGACCAGACCCTTGCAGCACTGAGGCTCCAGTTCTGTTCTCTGGCAAGGGTGGAAGTGAGGGCGTTGCTGAGTCAGGCTGTACCAAGTCACACCAAGCATCCACTCAGCTTTCTGCTACCCTCTGCCTGCAGGAATGGAAACACCAGGCAGTTTTAAGAGATTAACCAGTCCTCCAAACAGCACTGCTTAAAATACCTCCCTCCCTCTTGGGGCTAGAAACAATCTCGGCATATGAAATGCAAAACTGGAGTTAAGTCTCCGACTGGTCACAGGAAATATAAAATTGTATACTCTGACTTGAAGGGTTTATGTGAATCCAGTCAGAACTTTCTGAAGTGGATGCCTCAGATCAGGCCATTAAGTCCCTATACAGAAGCCTAAATCAGTGGCCTCATTTTCAAACACACACTGAGCACTCAGCAGCTCCTGGAGCCTCTAAGAGGAGATGGTGATTGCTTGTCACATCTGAGAACTCGTGCCACTTTGGCTCTGAAATGTCGACCTGAAAGCAATTTTCTATGCAATTTTTCACAGTCCTAATCTTGGTGTTTTGTGAACACTTTCCCTAGATTTCTTTTTTCCTAGGCCATTATTTTCTTTTTAATGTAAAAATAAATATTTCACATTAAAGCAACTCCAAAGCTCTAACTTTAGAAATCTTCAATAGGTGCAGAACTTCAGGCTGAGAACTACAGCACGCCAAAGATTTTACCATATCAAACAGAATTTGCACTCCCACATCCCCTCCTGCATTCATAATTACATTCTGACTCACATTATAATCACATCCGGGTCCCAGTCCTGCTTGGGAAATTTCACAGCTGCAGGCAGGGACGTATCTCCCAGTGCACAGCGCCCATCTCCGGGTAAGCCGTGTGCAATCGTTACTGCTGCAGCCAAGGGACTGGCTCCTCACCGTCGGAATGCACCAGCTCCTGCACCTGGACTTCTGGCTGCAACAGCCTCTGGTGCAGAATCCTCAACAGCCTCTCTAATGAATGGAGGTGCAAAAAAAGGAACACTGTTCCAGCATCAAATGGAGAGATTTTGTTACTGTCTGTCTGAAAGAATGCTGGATTTTTCAGAGCTTAGGGATAGAACAACTATGCTCTAAGAGGGATAAGAATCAGTTACCTACTCTTCTAGTAGAGCAGGAAAAATCAATTTTACTCACAAACTCTTCGTATTTTTTTTTGATGCAAAATGCATCAAACACATGCTTCGCACTGGTATTCTCAATTTTTCTCAGAGTTCATCCTCCACAAACTGTAAGAGCCCATTTCAGGAATTTAGCCAGGAGGATGCACAGCCAGTAACAGATGCTCAGATTATTAATTAATGCTCAAAAACAGGAGAAAGGGACTCACTAAAAATGTTACCCTATTACTATGGAGCACATGTGTTGGGCCAGCTTACCCACGGTAGCAGCATGTCCACAGCAGGGAAAGGAAGAGCCCCCACTTGCTTTGATGACTGGTTTTCCTTGGATTATCAGTTGGCTTTCCTTAGTCTACTGCGTTTATCTCAGGTGGTTTATTTTAGAGGGTTGCAATTCATACAGCATCAAGTTTGCTCTCCTTTCCCTCATTCATGTCCATAAACCTTACAAACAGTTAAGAGATTTATAGGGAACCACACACATACCAGAGAATAAAAACCCTTACCTGACCTAAGCTACCTAGATTTCAGCTATTTTAAATGAAGTACAAGTTAATTACAAATCCATTTATAGTGTAGTAAAGACGTATTTCTTAAGAAAGCTTTATTTTATGTATGTTTATGCTGTCCTCTCATTTCTCCACCCAGAAATCAAAATATCCCAAGGATATCCATGAACCATGCTGAAACTGGAAACACAGCCAACGAGTACCTGCTGAGCCCTCCTAGGTCAGATGCAAACATCAACAGCTTCCCTTATTTCAGTAATTTTCTCTTCACAACTATTAAAACATGATTTTTTTTTTTTTGTCTTCACATTAAAAATCCTGCCTGACAATGAAAAAAAATCCCCTTCCAGTGAGTAAGTCACCCCGACATGCAGCAGCTATAAATTCAGAAGCTGTTTCCCACTGCCACACATGACACCTCCAGTTTCTCAGGATGAAGTCAAACACCACCCTGCAGCCCCAGCTGCTCCACCAGAGATGGGACATGGCCCCCCATGCCTGTGTGACACAGGTGGGGAAAGCCACGTGCCAGCACACGAGGTGCTGCACTGCCACACCCGTGCCCAGGCCACCCTGCACGCCGCTGACACAGCCTGCCTTGCCTCTGCAGTGTCTGAGAAGGCAACAGCACGCAGAGCCAGTAAACATTTCCCCTCTCTACACATATTTTAGTACCTTCTGAAAACAAATCGGCAGCTGAAAATAAACCAACAGAGGAATCAACACCAACAGGCTGAAGTAGCCACAGATCTGAAGATGCAACAGTTCTGCAGGAGGCTAACAAAATGAACATTATTTTAAATTATTATTAATTATATATTTCAAGAAGTGATTTTGAATGCTTCATCTCTTACCAAAAAAGGTTTTGTTACCGTGAATTCTTTTGTCTGAAGTTACAATTATTTGGATTCAGACAAAGAAGAACCAGCAGTGCACTTCTCTTCTTAAAAATTTGGTTGTATTTCAGGGTGAATAAATAAATCCTAAACCAATCATACCTATTAGCTAGTCCAGTCAGAGATGTTCAGAACAATATAGACAATGATAAGACATTTGAGCTTGCCCTTAAAAAGCAAGTCCTGAATACTGAGCACCATCATCAGGGAGTTGCTTTGAGCGGAAGGGTTGGCTTGTGGGCAAGTCCAGCCTGATGGAAGGCAGGGCTCAGGCTGCCCGGGGCAGCCACCGTGCAGACCTCTGGAATATCTGCAGTCAGCCACAGGAGGGCAAAGCGAGCCTAACCAAACTGCAGAGGCCACAGTAAGGCAGCCAAACCGAGGCAGGATCACACGTGGGGAAGGGGAGAAGGTGTCAGAACCAACTAAAGGAAATACAGACTCTTCCTAGACATCTTCCAGCCCAAAGGTTTTTCCCCCACTTCTCATTAGCAGCAGGAGCCAGCTCAGGAAGGGCCATCAGACAGTCCCGAGAGGAGCAGCCAGTCACCAGCAAAGGGTTTTGGGGACCCGACCCACTTTGTGCAAGCCCAGTCCCAACTGGCAGCTCTCTGCACACCAGAAAATTAGGCCCGAAAACCTCAGTAACTGCGGAGCCGTTTGCCAATCGGAGCCCCAAGCACTGATTTCCAAGTAAACTTATTTGGCCATGGCAGACACAGCGGCTATTCATAATTCACCCTCAATCAAAAACAATTTTGTGATTTGAAAGAATACTCGTTTTTCATAAGCGCTGGCATCTCCCCAGCAATCAGTGAACTCCCTGGCAGCCAGCCAGACATATCCACTGGTGGCAGCAGTAATTCCTCCTCATTATAATGTTTATTTGTGCATAGATGTGAGCCAGGTGAATTCGCAATGTGCATTAGAAAGACAAATGTATCACATACAGCAAAGGGTTGAGAAGGTGACTCGGGAGATTTTTTTTTTATCACTAGATGAAAGCATGATCCAAATACACAGTTCTCAAGATTTTGGAGCTCCCAAATTTATTGCCAGAATTCTGCTAGACCTTAGCCTTTTACTTTGGCCACAGATTTCCTGCACTTTTCATTAAAGAGATGATAAAGGTAACCAGTGCATGATTTGCTTTGTAACTCAGTTGAATTTCATTTTTTAATTTAAACACACTAGAAACTTGTTTTAAAAGTAAAGCTTATTTTTACCCTAGAAAGATAAGGCAGATCATTCCCAGCTTTGCTGCAGGACCTGAGGGAAATAAAGGGTGCTTATTCTATGCATTTTTCATCCTAGCTTAGGGCTGTTATACACAGGTTTATTTTTTCCCCACTTGGATACATTCTCTTTTCTCACTATCAAAAAATCAAGTCTTGGGGGGACCCAACTGAGCACAAAGGATGCTGTGTTTTAATTTGTTCCTTGTGTGCTTACATCATCCAAAGGAAAAATTACCTCAGCACACACATGACCATGACCAGAAAGGCAAAAGGCTGCCTCCACCTTCACTGGTAGCACACCTTAACCCAGGTGAACTCTTCTCAATGTGCACATGTCAACAGCCCTGGCCAAAACAGCTTGGCTAAAAATCCATGTCTTCCAGTCTAAAAAACCCCAGTATTTCAAATGTAGAAGTCATACAAAACAAAAAGACTTTTTAGAATGATCCTTTCCACCCTGAGCTATATCTCGAAGAGGCAAATCCAGGGGAAAACATTCCTTCATGTGCCACCTTAAAAATAAAAGACAGCTGGGAATAGTTGCCAATAGCACTCCAATATTATCACTCTGGTTTCGTCCAAAGAAATCATGGCCTCTAAAGCCAAAAAGCTTTATAATGAGGGGTTATGTATCTTTGCTTGTGGTTTTCAAGCCAGATGCACATCCCTGTTGAACACCCCCAGGCTTTCAGGCCAATTTTATTTGATGAAAGCAATCTGATCACAAGACTGGAATCTTGAGGCCTGAGGAAAATACTGACCCATCGTGAGACTGCCTTGCAGTAGAACAGGGGTGAATTGTGAAGGGGAGAGGTCTTTAAACATAGAGGCTGTGTTTCCTATCCGTGCCATTTGCCTGCTTGTGCAGGAAGCATGTGCCTGGCTTCTCCCCTCGGGTGGCAGGCGGTTCAGCTTTCCATCCGAGAACTGAATTCGCAACTTCCAGGTGTATTTCAAAAGGAATTTGAAAGATCCTCTGCTTGTCTGCAGATATTTCAATCCCATCACTCGGGCAGGAACTGAACAGCTGCTACATTAAAGGAAAAGCCCACGCGTCAGAAGCGGAAAAGAGGAAGATGTTACAAGCAGACCTGAGCAAAAGGCAGCTTCTGCTTTAGTCATGAGAAGGTAATTAGGGGTGTAAGAGCACTGGAATACCCTAGCAGATACTTTCTTTGAGGCCTCCACCTTGGGAAGGCAAGAGGCTCTGCTGCAAATGCGTGCAGGATCTATGCCAGCTCTTCCTTGTCACAGATCTCTGCAAACTTCCAAGGCTCCCACACGGACACAGGCTAAAGTAGGACCTCGTGAAGGAAACTGGTGCCACCATGCTCGTGTCAAACTAAATCTGAAGAACAGTTAAAGCAAGAGGGAGGGCTGACTTTTACAACTCCTGGGAAAAGTTATTGAACCTGAGGTAGCCTGTCCTGATGCATTCAGGCCTGCTATTAAATTGCCCCAGTTACATCTTCCTGGGTGAGGATTTTTAGCTCACAGTTCAGTGGGGTTGCAGACAGGCAGGAGAAACGCCTAAGGCAAGAATGGAAAAGAGGGATCAGGCAGCAGCTGAGGAACCAGGGAAGTGCTACTGGACTGTGGGATGCAAGAACATGCACACAGGCAGAACAAAAGAGTATTATTTCAAAATGATGGGAGGGACCGGAATGGCTGAGCCAGAGATAACAGGAGTCAGCAGGGGAAGGAGCTCGGGTCAGACAGAAGCAGGAGGACTTCACCACTGGAAAGTTCAAGTGACAAAGAGAGATACTGGGGGTTAGAAAATACAGGAAAAGAAGGGAAAGTCAGAGTCTCTCTATACAAGGCTGCTTTGAGGAAGGTCAAGCTCCTTGCATTTGGTGGGCGGGGGGGTGGATAAGAAATACTTTTTAAAATCCTTGAGCTGCTTTATGATCTTTTGAGTTACCTTGGGTTGAGTTTAATTCACTATTTGCATATAATTAGTTTTTGCTGGTAGGCAGTCATATTTGCCATTTTGAGTCTAATTAATCATTAAGGCACCTGGAGTCTTTGTACTGACATTTGAGAGATTCAATATATAAAGACAGGTTTGCTTTGGTTCTTTGGTTTGTGTCTTTGCTGAAAACAAAGCCAGGGCAGATGTAACACCATCCTAACACTGCATGCTTTTAACCTTCAAATCTTGACAATCAGGGATCTTTATAAGCATTCCACGTGTGCCAAGTCAAACTGTATAATCGGAACATCTTTCATTGTGACTACTCATCTATTTGGATTTTTAAAAGCCAAATACACTACAAAGGATGTGAGGGAGTAAAAATACTTTCCTGTCTTTATGTTCTTAATCAGGGAGCCTTCTCAGTTAGTCATAGCCAGTGAGATGGGCCTCTTCAGAGTAGGATTCAGCATCATCAGGGTCAGTTTTCTGAACATCTAGGACAGCAAACAAACCCTGGGGAATGGCATAGCCCAGGGACTGACAGCAGGATAGAAAACCTGGGACTGTGTGTTCAGTTCTGCCCATTTTTACATGGAGCAGAATGTAGTGTCTGCTAAAGCCAGGTGTTCCCAGGGGGACAGGATGCAGTCGGTACAAGAGGGAGGAGGAGAAGGAGGAGGAGGAGGAGTCTCAAACTCAGCTGGACTCAGCCCAGCAGAAACTTCGAGGTCATATCCTTCACAAACTTGAAGCAAGCAATTAAGTATTTTGAATAAACACTTGGTCATCTAAGCAGACAACAGGAATTAAAAGGGTAACATTTGTAACAGAAAAGTCTGTGAATATCAAAACTCACAAAAATTTCAGTTCTCACTGAGTGAATCAGACAGAAGAAATAAGGCACATTTCTAACGCTGATTTACTAGAGCTGCACTTTGCATTTTTGCCATTACCATTATAGTAATAGTTTTGATTGACAGAAGCTCATTTTTAATTAGCCAGATCAACCAAGGCACAACATCAGCATTTCTGAAAGCATCTGAAAAAGCAGCCTACTTCTGCAAGAAAAGCTTATTTTCATTTGAAGATTAAAGGTTCTAGACAGCAGTAATATGTTTCTATCTGCCATTTCAAAAGGAAGACTTGAAGACATCAGGCAGTAGCACATGAGAGATTAAAAGATACAAGAAGATAACTCCCAACCAATCCTGCTTCTCACAGGTCTTTCTTCCTTAATCCTGTCCAGCGACAGCCTTTAACAAGAACGGTATAACCGCATTAATCAAGGATTATTAGCAAGAGATCTCAATGCAGTGTTTTCAGCCATCCATCTCAGATGCACTCCATGTTTCACTGGAAAGTGCCACCATCCCCGAAATCAGCAACCAGAGAATCACACATTATAAAGTGAAGAGACCCCTCCAGCTTGGCAGAGCGGGTTGTGTGGAGGGCCAGAGCAGGGTCTGCCCAGCCAGCAGAGAAGCTGGGGACCAGGGCAAGGTCTGCTCCTTGGCTACAGTGACAGGAGATCACTGCCACTTGGTCCTGTGGCTTGACTTCAACACTGTGCTGTGCGAGGAGGGCAGCAGGGAAGGGAAGGGAGAGAACGAATGGCAGAAATATCAGATCTACCTTTTCTCTTCCAACCTGTCTGGGGAAGGCCTTGATTAATCCACAAATGTGGCAAAGTGATAACGTAGTAGAAAAAAAAGCTGTCCAAACCCCATTATCTCCACTTCTATCACAAGTAATGTTCTTGCTGTTTCAGACCTGTTTAACCAAGTAACATATTCCTGAAGCACACTGCTTTTCCAGAAAGCATTTCTGCTTGCAGATACACTGCTTTCAATTAAAACTGCTCAGGAGAGCAGGCAGGGAGGCTGGGCAGGGGGCAAGCAGGCACACACACATACCATAGGTTCAGCAAATCAGTGCCACTGTGACCGTGGGGGAAGCTAGTGGTTGCACCTAATGCTCTTGCAGAACAGGACAAGCAGAAGCAAAATGTGCTCTGCCTTGAGAACACACCCGGCTATTTTTACATCCAAACCAGATGTTTTCACTTCGATGAAAACAGTCCAAAAGAATTTTTTTTTTTTGTTTCAGTGGGAAACAGACGCAGCTAAAAACCTTGAAAGCTGCAGCAAAGAGAAATCATCATTCCCTGAACAGCTGGGACAGGGTGACTGCCAGCCACAGGGCATGGAAACAAACCCTTGTAGAAAATATTCCTGCAGCCAGACTGCACCACTTAAGTTTCTCTCTCCTCCGCTTCATAGTCTCCTTGCATTGGGGTGCCCATGAGCATTAATTTTTTCTGTTGGGTGGACCTATTAACAGCTACCCATAGGGATCTCTTTTGAAGAAAAGACTAAGACAAATACTTCCATAAAATAAATTTAGGCTCCACAACTGCACAGTTAATCACTGGAAACACTAGGACAGAGTTCCTCTGGCAGTGGAGGTCCTGATGGCCTTGTGCTCCTGCACACCGTTAACTCTGCCTCTGATTTATACCAGATTTCCCCAATTGGCAACACAACCATCTGCAAACCTTACAGGACACGTTTACAGTCTGATTGGCAAACTATACAATTGTACATTCAGCATGCAAGGACTTTTTAGACACCCAGCTTTGGTTTAAATCCTCTTTTTCCTTTATTTTTAGCAGTCATAGCTGCTTTAGCTGATACCAGGGGCTTTATCACTTCTGCTCAGCATCAGCAGGTTTTCACTTTCAGTCACAACCATTTAATGGCATGCAGAACATGGAGACCAACAGTCTGATCGCTTTTCTGTCCTCTCCTGTTTTCTCCAGAGCTCATTTTGAGCGAGCACAGCTCGCCCCCCCTTGCAGCAAGGCTGGGGCAGCCACGGCCAGCAAACCCGGGGCTCTCACCGACCTGGTCATTACCCTGGGCCGTCCCTCTGCTACACACCCTCTCTAAATGCCACCTCCCGGGCACAACCCCGAGTTCCTGGGGGAGTGACACACATGACGGGACACTGCCTCTGTTGTTTTGGTACTGGCTACATATCGAGAGGGGTTATATTTAAGATTCAGCTTTTACTTACAGCTGGCACAGGGCTCAGCTTTTCCTTCTCCGTTCCCTGGAGCCTAACATGCACTGCAATCTTTGAAGAGCTGCTCCAGCTTTCCAGAAGCTGTAGCAAACTTGCACCACCTATCGACACAACAGAGCCGCTGGTTTGGGGCCAGGAAGGCAGCACAGCAATCCAAGACTGCTCCGTAGTACAGAAACTCATCACTGTACTCCCGGCATCCTACTTGAAATTAACCTTTTTTCCTCCTTCCCATGTATTCCAATAACCCAAAGGCAACATCTTCGCCAATTTAATTTATTCCTACCATATCACAAACTCAGTTTACCGCACTGACCCTGCAAGGGAAGGGGTGCCCATCCCTTGTGCAGGTTGCAAATATCCCTGGCACCTCTACACCGCTGAGCCTCTCCTGCACACTTCACAGCAGGCACTGACACATTGCTATTATCAGAAATACTACATCATATAAAATTTTCTCACAGCATCATCTCTCCTCTCTGTGCAGCAGAGAGCTACAGATACTTTGGGAGGCTGTCCCAGGTGGTGACACCTGCGGTGGCTTCTTTGAATACCAGTCACAGGTATAAGCACTGAACACAGTAGCTACACAATGCCTGCCAGCAACCAAAGGATGCTATTTCTTCCTCACCTTTGACCACCACTCAGTGCCCTCAGGTCAGAGTCTCTGCAGAGGAAGAATCTCAGTGACCTGAGAACACAGGAGCCTCTCAAAGTACAGAGCTGGCGTGACCGAGATGGACATCAGTCCTGCCCAGGGCGCAGGAGCTGGGAAGCTTTTCTTTTGCTGTTCCTTGGAGCCGGAAGGGAGAAGTCAAATGCCCTCAGAACAAGAGCTCCACAGGAATACAGGGTGTCTGGCCAGGCTCTTCCCAGACAATTTAGCTGCTATTCAGCATGCCCCACAGTTTGACCACAGAAATGGTACATTAATTCCACCCTAATGTGCTGAGCTTCCTACTGTGGGTATTGTGGATTTGCTTCACATTATAACAATTATAACGTGCAGGCTACAGCATTACCAGTGCACATTACACTTTTACTCCTTCAAAGCCTTGTGCTTCCTGGGAAAAGCTGGTTTTATTCCCATTTTTCCCCTTGTGCTTGGCCCATGCTTTGCTTTCTTTCTGCTCCGAATTCTTTTCCAAGGATCAAATCAAAACAATGGTGGTTTTCAGATTAGATTCGATTTTTCAGCATTTTCAGATTAGATATTCAGAAGGCATTAAATTTAGGTCATTAGATGTCTATGACCCTCAGGGATTAATTTCACCTTGTTCATAAAAGGCACACAGGGAAAACGTTACCATACAAACACCAAGGATTTGAACAGCACCTCCCCATTCCTCATAATAAATCCTTTTCTCAGACACACATTAAGTCATATCAGTTCCTCTGGAGATAAAGAAACAGAGGCAACATCCAGCAGATGAGACTTTGCCCAACAATGATAAAACGTACAGTGCAGAGGGCAAAAACCAGCTGCTGTTTGCTCCTTTTGGTAGTGACACCACTCTCCACCGTCTGCAGTAATAGGGGGTTCCTTCATCCCCTTCCAGGACTCATCCTTCTCTCCAGGACTCATCCTTCTCTCCCAACCCTGCAGCATGGACCTGCTTTGATCTCCTTGGCAAGGAGCCCTTTGGCTCCCAAGTCTTTCCCAGCCTCGCTAACAACATTCTGAAGCACACGTAGCTGATGGAGGATAAATGCCTAAGTGGGCACTGCTGCCATCAGCTCAGCCCGTGGGCTCGCAGCAGGCAGGATCCAGCTCCAAACCTCCAGCCCAGGAGGACAAAGCTCTGGCCACAGGTACCACACCTGGAGCCAGCCCAGAAGTGATGAGGAAGGGGAAAGACTGGAGAACTCTTTTGTCCGAGTCCTGTTCCAGAGTCTTCGCATCCCCAAGAGCCACGAAACATGCACAGCAAACCTCGGAGACAGCCAGAGAGGGGCCCCATGTGGCTTCACAGTTGGTGCCATTTCAGAAATGCTTCGGTGGCCTCAAGCTCAGAAATTCTATGTTTTAAGGCATTTGGGCACTTAGAAATTAGGTGGGATTCCTTTCCTGATTGAAATAACACACAAATTCCAGGACAATCAGCACCTGGGGAAAAAAAAAAACATTGACTTGGGAAAGTTTGGGAGCTTGGGATTTCAAAGTTTAAATTTGAAGTTTATTAAGGTGTAAAACTGCTTCAAACCTGTATCAAGTAGGAGGCAGCTTGCTGGAGAAAGCCAGAAGTACAATCCAGTTCTACAACTGCACAATGTCCAGTTGCCCGTTTAATAGAACCAAGACTATTTCAGAGTTTATGTTATACTGATTCATCACATCAAACTACGATACAAGAGATGCAAAATTTAGAAACTCCTTTTTCTGTAAGTCTTCAAGGTCAGAAGGAGAAACCCCCTTTCACAACAGAGATTGTTCAAATAAATGAATGAACAAATTATTAAATAAAAAGCTATTTTAGCCCTTCTGGCCTGATCCATCCAACCTTTGAGACACCAAGCACCTTACTTGCGTGTTTTATACGCTTACACCCAGGGTATATTAGTCAGCACTTGGAAGAGAAACTGGTGGCATCCAGAGGCAAATTTATTTCTTTTTGCTGAAGACTCAGCTACATACCAGCTTTGATGCTCAGTTTTACATAGTGAAGCATCTGCCAAATGACAGCAGTCTCCAAGCACAGGTAAGAAGCTTGTGCCAAGAAAATACAGCAGTTACTTCATCAACTGCTTTGAACAAACATGTCTTAGCTTTTCAACATACCTGCTAGTATTACCCAGTCCATTACTCTGCATGAGCTCTACAGCTTGAAAGGTCTGTCAGATTTGAGGTATTTTAATCCACATTTTTCCAACTCTCTTTTTGACATTTGGAAAAAATTACACTGTTGTCTTTCCTCATATATTATATATCACTAGTTAATTACAGAATAACCTACTGTAACCTAGAAAACTTTATTATTATTATTATTATTGACTCCTTCTCGAATGTTCCTTGCCAGGTCGCTCCCTTGACTGGGATAAAGTAAGCACCAAGGAACTGCACTGATCCAGAAAGTGCTCACCAACTCACATGAGGGCCAGATTCTCATCTTTATTATAATATTGTTTCTTTCCAAAAATTATGTATGAGACAAGTCTTTTGATATTCAATAACCTGTTTATGGGAAATGACTCTACACAAAACATCAAATGACTTGACAGCAGATTGAATTTAAAATATGATTTTTTAAAATGCTCATGAAATTCATATTGCTTTAAATATAAATTATCAAGAGTGCCAGAAGGGATGAATGTATTTCACTTCTTGACTGCAGATAATTTAAATGTACAGTTTTACCTACATTACCTCTATTCATTGTTCTTTCCTGTTAAGGGATGAAGGAGCTTTCCTAGCTGCTCTGCTGCCTGGTCACATAGATTTCTTGGGAACGTCAGGAGGGGAAGGGATGAAAGGAGAAGCCTTTGGACAAGCACACTGCCATACCAGTGCCACATCAAACCTGGGTATCCTAGATCTACAGGATCCCGAGAGGAAAACAACATGGCATGAGGGGTGTCATTTTGCTTTTCCAACCAGATTGTCACCTTGGTTCCAAGAACATTAACTGCTCTACTGTGATGTGCCACCCTTAAGGGGAAGGCAGCACCCAAGATTCACAGATGCCCGTGGTTGAGAAGAATGACAAAAACCAGAGGGTCAGCAAAAGCTTACAGAGTTTTATTAGTAAATTACTCACTTCGCATGGAAATTGCTACGATAGTCCCTGACCTCCTCTGTCGGCACATAGCAGTGGGGTTTGGATAAAGAGGGAGGGTAAAAGGGAAGAGAGACAGAGAAAGATTAATTAAAGAGGAGGAGAGAGAAAGAAAGGAGAGAAAGAGATTACCAGCCCCAGCATGGATCCAGCTGATGGGGTGTCCAGGGTCCTTGGGGTACCCACACACCTGGGCTTGGTGGGGGTAAATTTTCATAGGTAGGCTTTCCCTGCCCTGGAATGTTTCTCATTTTCTATACAAATTAGTTAGCATGCACAGTCCAGTCTTTCAGACCTATCTGGAAACAGGTCAGAGGGTTTTGGTGGTCTTGATCCCCCTACCTCCTACGCCCACTTCTCAGCCTCATTCCTGTGCTTGTGCTGGGTTGTGCTTCTCTCCAGGAGCCAGAACAAGGGTGTTTGTCCCAGGAAAGTGCTGCCCTACCTCCGTAAGGCCCCTTCTCCAGCCACATCCTGTTCTTTCTCACAGTGTGTTATTACCAACAACCCTCGGCCGGTACTACCAACAGTTTGGTTGGTTCCACAGCTATGTGGCTATCAGTGTTTGAGACATACACATTGGCCCCTTATCTTTTGGGCTTCTGCAACTAGTGAACATGCAGGTATCTAAATTGAAAGTGAAACCAGACCCTTATATCCTCTGACAAGTGTTCACCCTATAGTAGCATCCCTCACCTAAAGCAGTAGTGTGTTTCACAGGGCAAATTCTAAATCTAATAATTATAATATTCCAATGTGAATTCTTCCCACAGCTTTAAATAGAGTCGATATTCTTTATTTTCTGCCCATAAATACTCTGTGTTTTAAGGATTTGCTGCCTGCTACCCCAAAGTGAAGCTAATGGGATACATGCAAATTATTTTGAAAGGCCTCCACGCTCCTAAGAGGAAACATGCTCAACTTCAGAATCTTACAATCATTAACAAATTCATACAGGATGTAACAACAATACACATTTGATGGTTCATACTACTCTGACAGAGACCTTAATACTCACACAGATATACAGGCTTGCATAAAATCATATCCAAAATTTCACTTAATATTTTAACTCAACCTCATCCATAAGAAATAACCATCCCATTGGTTGCTAGTTTCCCATGCACTCAACCAAGCACCTCTGGACTTCTATTTTTGCAGGGGAAGTAAACCAGGAGGCAGCCAACATGACCAATCAAGAATAAACTCAATTGATCTCCACAGCCAGAATCCACATACTTGAGACAGAGTCCTCAAAATCCCAGTACCTGCACAGCCGGGTGCTATCTACACATCGGTTCCTGTTTCACTCTAAGTACAGAGTATTTAAAGACCTGGTAAAGTGCCACCAATGTGCAAAGTTTAAGAGTGCTTCAAGAGAGAGCGACAACTAAAATAAACCTCTCTGCATAAAATCAGCTCTGCGTATTTTTCCATGCTCTATCAAATTACAGCATCCCCAAATTATGTTAAGAGAAGCCCTGTCTAAAATGTGAGGTGCTGTATTTCATCAACTATCTGAGATGACTCAGGATTACAAGTACTGAAATAAAATGGACATCCTGTTCCAGTTCCTTTAACTAAATTTTCTCCCTCAAATAGCATCAACAAGTGACTCAGTACAATGTCATAACAAACAGTGCTTGTGCTGCAGCAATATACTTGGCAAACAGCAACTCTCACAAATAAATCAGCCACATTTTACTGTGGCCGCTAATCAAAAGGTCTTCATTTTATCTTGGGGGGGAAAAAAAGAGAAAATCATGTATAATGACCAGATGGCAAGTAAACAAATTATTTTCATAATAGTGGGAAAATTATTTGTCTGCATTTGGATGAACCCATAAACAATGTCTAGGACTAAATTTGGCTCCAAATTGTGATACCAATTTTATAGAGGGAATGTATCACTCTTCAGTCTCGCCGAGATCAGCAAAAGGGACATCCTTTTCTCTCTCAGATTTTGGTTGGAGTATTCCAAGCAACAGTGCCAGCTAGGCCAGGGAGAAAACTGTTCACGGCACAGCAGGACCAGCCTGCTTTAGATCAGAATCACTTTGTGCAGGGAATTAGCATCCTTTGGGGCTGCCCACAAGCTGCACCTGTACACCATTCTGGGGGGTTTCTGACACACTAGAGAGACACAGTGTATCTCTCCCACATGCCCAGCTTCCAAGCAGTGACTTTATTGCCACGTCACTGCTATCAAAGCATCGATATCTCTACACTAGTGTCTGCTCTGCAAGCTTCTTACATTTGGGAATCCTTGTAAAACACTGGAAGCCTCTTCTCAAACAGCATTCTTTACTCCTGAGCAGTCAGCCAAGTTACCACACATTACATTTTGCATTATATTTGGAAAAAAACAACAAAACAAACCACAACCTACATCACTAGAATACCCAGTTCTCGGTAAAAAATTCTGTATGTAAGAATATGCCATTTGAAGAACCCACTTATTCCCATCAAACAAAAATCTCATTAAAAATAAACTTCTCACCTGTAGCTAGCTCAGTAATTAGGTGCAGCTACATTCATTAGTTATAATTCAGAGATTACATGGGATAATAGCATGCTCTAATAAGGAAAAGCAACACTTGGCTTATGAACATGTGGGTTTGTGGCAATTTCCTTAAAGAGGAGCCTGCTTTATAAAACCTATGGATACAAACAAAGTAGCAATTTTAATTGTTTTCTGTGAGAAGTGAATATGAAAACAGTTCTCAGAAGCCCAGGAGACCAGCCTTGCTGTTTCTTCCAAACATCAAGTAGTCATTTTGAAGCTTTTTTTTTTGAGTAGTGGGAGCCCCAGGAGATCTGTGCTGCCCCAGCCCAGAGTGGAGAGAGGCTGCAGCCCTTCGGGAGAGACCAGAGCACCTGCTGAGGCAGAGCCTTCATAGCAGAGAGGTGAGACCCGGGCAACCAGCACCGTCTGGCAAATTGCGGGTACATTTTCTCATCAAGGGTGCTGCAACCAAGTGGCAGGGCTATGACTGGGTGAAGGTTTCTTCTCTTGCTGCAGACTAGAAGAATCAAAACCTATTAGCTTGTGTTTGCCTTCTCTGCAGCCCTTGATAACCTCCCTGTGAACCTCCCTCTGACAACCTTCAGCTGTCCCTTGCCTGTCAATTCATCTTCCTGATCTGCATGTTGGGGTTAGCCCAGTCATGTACACAGAAGTCAAGCAATACACAAAATCTCCTATTATTGAACACCTTGTTTCACCCTGACAAACAAAAGCAACATCAGTACTGCTTCCCCACATGACCTGCCAGTTTTCTAGTAGATTTTTCAGCATCAGAGTTTCACCATGAGAGACAGACTGCACAGCAGCCTCCCTCAAAAATTAGACAGGCAGCAGGGCATTGGATTTCACCACAAAACATAAAAGTACTAGCAGTAAAACGTGAGCACAGGTTTTGGGGAGGATGATGCCACATTTGATGTGGATGGAGCTGCCTTTGTTATTTTAAGTAATAACCTACCTTTATGTGCCAGTGAAAAGCATATTGCCCCCTAGATTCACAACACTTATTTTTTTATATCTAAAATCACATGGTGTTGATGGTCTGGACATTCCCATGGATAATGACTTAAGTTTCAACCCACGAAACAAAGCTGTAGTCTTCCAAATAGTTTCACAGTGACTTCATACTTAACTTGCTGCCCCAGCAGGTCACAGAGCTTTTGGTCACCTCTAATACACTCGCATGGTCCAGGTATGACCACATCAAAGCAAAGGCAGTATTTGCAGAATGCCTTCCTTAAGTCAGACAAACGTTAATTTTTTTACCTTAAAAGAATTATTTGTTCAAACCCTCCCAAACTTCATGCTAGGGAACTACCAAAAGAAACATTATGAACACGTACCAAGCAATTTATTCTACCACAACGCTACCAAAGTTAGTTGCTTTCTTAGCCAATTGTAGAAAGTCAGATGCATGGAAAAGAAAACCAAGTCTTTGTCTTGTAAAATTAAATATTTTTCTGTTGGAGAAAGAGAAATACTGTTTTTAACACAGCTCTGTTACGAAAACAACACAGCTGTTGTTCATTCACTTACCCTGCTGCTGCCATAGTCTCCAACACCTGCAAGTCCAGGCTTTGTCTTGGAACATTCATATTTTGAGTGTGACTCTTAATTGGAAACCTCCTTGAAGGGGGGACTGCTGCCAGGGCAGTTAGCAGCACGCCAGGATGCCACTGGATTGCCCAAAACTTCCACATAAATGCACAGTCCAACTTTTTGACAGTTCACATGTTTCAAGCTACCCTAGAGTGGCATTTGAGGTCCTAACTGCTGCTGTCAGCCCAATGTGCTATTTCTGAGGTCTCACCCACCCCTGGGAGAGCCCAAGAAGAACTCCCTACCCTGCTGTCTGCTGAAGAGTCATGCTTTTAATGAGTTTCTGCAACAGCTCCTTCTGCTGAGTAGATAAAAAAGATCACCTGAGATTAATTACAGTAATAATTAAGAGCTGACCTTCTGGCAGTTAAGCCCCTTCCGAAAGGGCCCATCTCACAGGTGTAGAATGATACTGTAGTTCTTCAGGATAAGTCACTCTTCACCTGTTTAGAGATGTGCAATTTGCATTATTTTATAAACCACGGCCTCAAAACAACCCAAACCACTCTCATTTTCTGTTTGCAGGACTCTGTGCTTTTTCAGAAGTATAAAAACATTTATTTCCATGGTAAAGAGAGAGCAGACTTTGTTTTCTCCAGTATTAATGACTTCTGTCCTTGCAAAAAAAGATATAAATCTAGATGCTAGAGATAAACAGGAGAGGCAAAACTTACCCACTCTAGATTTAATTATTTTATAGCACAGATTAGGAGAAGATTCTGGAGTTGAAACGAGACTGACATCCCCACTTGCCAGCAGAGACTCCTGGTGCCCTGGGCACGGTGAGGAGGGAGAATAGCAGGTGACCTGACCTGCTGCCTCCTCTGCCCTGGCCACACACTGCCTTTCTCCACAGGGCCTCACGTACCCATGAACATCTAAAAACCTTCTAAGTATCCAGAACCAGAGCACTGTGTGGTTTTTGGGATGGCAAACAACCACTAGCACAAGCCACGAGTCCACGGTTGCTCCTTCCGCCTCCCTATCCGTCCCTTCCCTCAAAAATTGGTGTAGGAATAGGTATTTCCAAATGCAGCCAGCCCGGTGAGACAAACTCTGGGCTTTGGTATTCAGAACAGCTCAGTCTTGGTTAAAGCAGATATTTTGCTGTTTGTTCAGCTCTTTTCACTCATATCTTGGCACCTCATTGAATCGGGCTTTAGTAGGCACTTACATAGCAGAGCTGTAAAGAAACCAGCTGGTTAATTTAAAAGAGTGCAGTCCTTACAGCTTTCCCCTCTGGGAATTTCTGGAAGCACACACACACACAAAAAAATTATATTGTAACACTTTTTCAACCACATCATAAGTTTACTCCCAAATCCATACTCGGAGGGAAAGAAAAGTCTTACTATCACTCTGCATTTTGCAGGGGCAAAAGGAGGTCCTAAATTAAAACTAAAAAGTCACGTAAGAGCAGGATTACGGTCTCACTTCCACTCCAAAGCCACGAAGAAGTTACTGTCTCTGCCAAGAGAACATTTTGTCACTAAAATAGTTGCTGCTGCAGGCCAGCGTTAGCCCAGATCGACCACGGATCAATAGAGAACACCTGGCATTCAGCTGGACAGGCCTAGGCCGCAGCCCCCTGGAAGGGACAGGGACAGCTGGTGCCAAGAAGCTTTTATGACAAGGGACAAGCTTTGGATAGGGCAAGGCACGGAGCTGACACAGGAGAGAAGGAACAGACAGGCAGGGTCCTGAAAGCCCTTGGAAGTGGCAGAGTAACAAACAGCTGAACCGCTGGAGCCACAGGAGTTCAGCCAAGCCACAGAGCAAGGCCGGAGGCTAAGGAAGGCAAAAATAATCTATAAACCTATTTCAGCTGAAGACATGAAAGTAAAATGAATTTGAAGGAAGAAAGGGGAGTATTGCCCTGTGGGAACAATCCATATGTAGTCATACAGCTATTTTAGTGTCCCCTTTTTAGTAGGATCAGATATTGCTGTTTGTTGGACAGCAAATCCTTCCAAGGCCATGAAGCCAACCAACAAATCCTTACCCAGCCCTCGCTCCCAGAAACTATCCATTAAAAAGCTACTCCACAGTTCTCCCTCGGCGTTCTGCACCCGACTGCCCAGTGCAAGGCATGACGGTGACATTCCAAAGAAATCCAGCTCCACACAGGGCCAACCCACCAGATGCCAGAGACACAGAGCTACCCCAGCAAGTCTGCAGAGTATTTACAAAGCAGTTTGCTAAATTATACAAAGGGAATAATTTGCAACGTAATGGTGTGTTTGCATTCTGAATATCTGATTTCCTGTTCAACAAATAACCTAAACACTCCCAACCAAATGAAATGTAGACAAGACTTAAAATGTTTGAAGAAAAGCACTCATCCAGAAAATTAAGGTCAACATGGAACAGATGGTGCCTCTGAAAAATGTGGCTTCAACATTTATCTTTATGTAAAATAAAAATCTTTTAAAAACCTCCGGCTGTTTGGTGACAGTCCTACTTGAAATATTGGATCTCACACTCCATGGATAATAAAGAAGCACTAAAAAATGACTTCAAAATACTAAATCTAAATAAAGTTCTCTCAACTACTGTGCAATAAGATTTTTGTGGGCACGTAAATACATATCAATAAAATATAGATTCAAGCACTTCTGTAACTGCCATAAATATTGCAACTGCTCTCCCCATTTCCATAAATATGACCCACAACTCCCAAGTGAGAAGCTTTTTCATTTGCAGCAGTCAGGAAAAAAATGATCCTTTCTTCTTTATCAAAGTCTTTTGAAAGGCTGAATTTGAAGCCCAGCACATGGGGAGCTGTGAACAACTTGTTACAGTGATGCATGAAATGCTTTCTCCAGCCTCAGTGGATTCCATCAATGGGATTGCAGCAAGATCATGGTTATTCTTGAGGGCAGGCAATGTCACACCCAGCTGGGGAGGGAAAGAGGCTCTAATTGGGCAGGGCTGTAAATTACTTTGGTAATAGAGAAAGGAGCTGGAACAAGCAGAAATATTGAGACAGACCTGTCTAACACCCAAAGAGTAATAACATGTTGGAGACAAATGAGAAGAAATCGAGCACTGGCACGAGCAGCAGTGCAAGTACTCCCAAGGCAAGGTAAGCAACAGGCAGGGAAGGCTCGGCAGGACACCAGGTGAGCGCCTCCACTGAGAAGATTTTCTCAGGACAGGTAAAAGGGAGGACAGTCAAAGAAACCACAGAGCTGCACAGCAGGCAGCTCTCAAGTTTACAAGAAACAAACAAAAGAAACCAAACCCAAAGCTAATCCCTTAAGCTAATTCGTCAGGGACCACCTGGACTGAAGCAGACTGCCTTACCAGCTTCGGCCATCAAAGCAGCCACAGCCATAGAAGAAGCCATTTGCTCATACCACCCAAACTAAATCACAATTAGCCCAGTGACAACAGGCTGCTGAAGCACATCCCCAAAACCACAGGGTAATTACAGATCTACTATCAGTTCTTGTTTCCCAGTCACCAGACATCCAACAGAACAACCATGATCAATGCACCTTTTTTTCCCAGTGTGGCTTCCAGACATTTAAATCTACTAAGAAAGACCCAGTTTTTTGCAACTCATGCCTTCAGGTCCAACGCTGATGAAGTTGCACAGAGAGCTTCTGCAAATCCACTTGGCTAAAAAAACTACAGGAAGCTTATTGCAGCAATTTTCCCGAGCTGACACATCCTTCTAATTGGCTTCATGATACTGACGGTTTGAGTCCCACTTCCTCTAGAAATTGCCTCTGATTCCCCATACTACTGGGGAAAATAAGCTCAGAAAGAACATTTAGGCTCACTGTCCCTAGCAATGGGCCCTGCCATCAGTAAAGCACAGCCAAAATGAAACCAGACTGGGCATTCTAGGGAAACACTTGCAAGAATGGCTTTTGCACAGAAGTTTCATGCTTCAAGGTCATCTCAACCGACATCACAGACAGCTCTTATAAGCAACAGCACAACAGCTCACCAGAGACTTAAAAATAGTAGAGAGTTTATGAAGTTCTCTTTCTCTCCCTACCTAAGGCTTTTTAAAACTAAAATAGATATTTTATTTTCTTCTAAAAGAAAGATGTTGTGTTGATTTTGTTGGTCCTATTGCATAGCCAAGCGCTGCTGCTGCACATGGAAATGTCTATCTGC
Organism: Edolisoma coerulescens; assembly: GCA_013397115.1. NCBI lineage: Eukaryota > Metazoa > Chordata > Aves > Passeriformes > Campephagidae > Edolisoma > Edolisoma coerulescens. Next base: position 1,019,566 of record VWZW01001754.1, read on the forward strand.
ATCAGGCCTCAACTCACTATTTCTAAAAATAAAGTAAGTCATATTAATTTGTTCCTCCAGCACCTGATGTTTAAAGTTATTTCTTGGCAACTTCTGTTCTTGGCATTTAAACATTTTTCATATTCACTTTAAGTCTGACAGCACTATTGGTTATCCTTCTCTGCCTCGCTAATTATTTGGTTGATGGCATGCAGGTGGGTTTCTCATAATTAAAAAACCCATTTGCAAAGTTTGCATTAGGTGATCTGAAAAAATAGAGCACTCCTTTCAAAGGTTAAATATAAGTAGGCTGCAGAGCTCCATGAAAATATTGCATAATTTAGAGATAAAAATAGTTTTGCTTTATTCAAGCTAGGCTGGATAGGTAGATTTTTATTGCAATCAGCCTAAACCTCATCTCTCCAAGTTACGTGCTCAAGTTGATTATAGAAAATTAAATTTAGTATTAATCAAGCTAGGAAGAAGGAAATTACAAAAATTAAGCTAATGCATAAATCATAGAAAAGAACAGTGGAGCCAGCTAGAGGAGATCATTTAATGCATCTTCATGCTTGTCCCACACCAGAATCAACTCCCCCCCCTCCCCAAGACACTCCAGACAGTTATTGTCCAACCCTTTCAAAAATTTACCCACAACACAGGTACCAAAGCCACCAGTCAGAGCCCTGCAGGGCCCCACCAGCCCTTCTGCTACAGACCTTGCCCTGGCATCTTCCACCTACCCTGATTTGGGGTATCCCCCACCCCTGCCCCGGCAGGCAGGGCCCAGGGAAGCAGCAGCCCCTCCCAGTTGTGCTGACAGGTCACTGAAGTTTTGGGCACAGAACTACAGCACTTGGCACCACTGGAAAAAAAAGTGCAAACCCAAAAGGGAAGCCCAGTTACCTAACTATAAAGGACCCAGGCTTAGAAATATATATTTGTAAAAGTTTCCTGATTTAGAAGAAAAGAACTCTACATATTGGCTGTGCTTTCAGCTTTTCCACACCATCCAGCGTCTTCCTAAATTATGAATGTAGCATCTGACAGAACTGCACTACCACTTTATCCCAGTTTTACAGATGAGAAACTACTGCCTGCACAGGACCTGATCCAAATTATCCTTGAAGTCGGTGGGATCTCCCAGTGACCCCCATGGGACATAGGCAGAGCTGGACAAGCATGGTTCCAAATTTCCCAAATAGCTGTCCAGTACTTTGCAAAGCCATTTCACCCTGTGGACACGAACCCAAAGAAGGGCTCACCCCACAGCTTGGCAGAGGGCTCTGCTGACACACTGTAACATACAACTGTTCTCCTGTGGAGTCGCAGTTGATGGTGTATTAAGCCAATTTTGTCTTTTATATGCAAATGTATTTAACGTGTAGCAGCCAGTCAGCCCTACAATCCACTCTACACAGCAGATACTATCCCATTTAAACTTGTACAATAAGGAAACATTTAGCTCTGAAGGTACATTTAGAGCACAAGAATTTTCTTCTCTGAGCTACATCCTGATGTCTTCCTCCTTCCCTAATCCTACTTCCTACGACAAGTACAAATCCAGACAGTCTTTATCAGCTGGGAGTGTGGGAGGGCAGTTTTAGATGAAGCTCTTACAACTGCATTGTTTTCTTTATGAGAAAAAAACCCATCAGCAACTTAGAGAAATTAAAAAACCTAAATGAAGTCCTTAAGAGATCCCCTTAGTCACTTCCAAAGTTTTTTCTTAATCCCTTTGAACTCCAGTAGTTTAATCAACAGCTTGTTTAGGATTAATCTTCTCATCCCAGTTACACACACACAGAGATGTCCATCACAGAATTAATTAAAAAGCAGAATCCCTATAAAGAGCCATAACAATTTCCCATTCTCTGGAATCAAGAAAAAAGGACTTAGTAGCATGATTAGGGCTGAAGTCAGAAAGAGCATCTCTTAATGACTTCTGGGACGCCTGGGGCCCCTGTGCTGCTCCGCAGGGAGGGCCAGGCTCACCCCGCAGCCCTGCCCAGTCTGGGAGCACCTGGCTGGGGCACAGCCAGCGGGAGCTCTGCTGCCGTCATTACCAGAGCTCATCAGCTCCGGGCTGGGCAGTCACAGCCCTGCAGCCTCCTCAGAGGCACGCACAGCTCCTGGACTGAGGGGCAATTCCCCAAATTAACTGACTGCAGCTCCTGAGCCGGCCGCCAGCAAGGGCTGCGGGGAGCCAGCAAGGCACCTCCCGGGATGCCGTGGGAAAGCACCGCTGGACACCGCACACGCAGCGCAGACAACTGCTCGGCTCAGGGGCTAAGAACAAAGAGCATGTTTGACTGGGCAAAGCTACAAGCGCTTGAGAAGCAAGGGAACAACCCTGCAGGTGAAAACACATGGGCCATGAAGGAGCCCGGGAGACTTCCCCAGAAACACTCCAAACCGCACTGCTTTTGCTATTTCCTAGTCCTATAAAAGTATTTCTGAAGAAAATTGCCTTACAGTGGGGAAAAGACCCCTTGTTTTGGGAGTATCTACATGAGCTGCAGAACATGGCCATAGCAACCAGGTCATTACAAAACACAGGGTTTAACTTCTATGGAAAACATATGGGTTTTCAGGGAACAGCACCTGTCTACTGAACACTCCCCCGTCCAGAGAACATGGTGGACACCCCTGCAATGCTGCTAAGGGGGTTGTCTGTGTAGACACTGCACTAAATGTGTTTTGTACCACCCATCACAGCTTTGCAGAAGCAGCGCTCACTGCAGACGTCATTCCTGGGATATGTGATGCTGAAGAGCAGCATTAGTTGGAGAGCACAGGACTGCAACCTACCAGTTTCAAGTTATAGCCAAAGCTAATCAAATGAGCTGTGAAGGCAGATTGTATTTCAGGTCCTGCATTTGGTCCAGCGTTTATATTTGTTCTTACAGCACTTTCCCATTTTCACTGTGGACATGGAGTGTATAACTTCCCCCTGTACCCAAAGTTAAGACAGTATTTCACAGTACAGGACTGCTTTGCCACTTTTGAATCAAGGGGACAGACTCATGCAGAAGATGCACACAAAAAACACATAGAGGATGGCAGCAAATACAGCAGCACTTTTCCCACTGCCACTTTGCTGTAGTCTGCCATCAAGTCCTGGTGCTGGGGCAGGTAGGAGAGGGGGAGCTGTTGTGGGGTGATAAGAACAGGGCATCTTGTGATTCAAGTGTATGGGGACTACTCAGCTGCGCTTCAGCACTGTGCACTTTGTGTCTGGGTACATGAACACCTTCCTGTCTTTCTTCCTTTGGAAATTATCCAGAATGAGACTAGCCTAAGTGGAGCCTAACCTTTAATAGGAATACATCTGTGAAGAGACTCTCTGACCTAACCCCTGGGCACCTATGAACTGCCTTATCACCTCACAGAAATTCACAACTGCTTGTTTGCATAGAGAGATGTGTCTGTGTCTCTTGTGAACCGAGGTGGCGTGATCCCAACAGCTGTAAAGCAGGCTCACAGATTCCTCTGCAAGCTGAGAGCTCACTATCTTGACACTGATAGCTCTGAGGGAAACAACTTTGTCATAGGTTCAGTGGAAGATCAGAGGACCTTGAAAAATTATTATATTTAAGTCCATGTCCATTTCAGGGCACAGATTTCCCCTGCAAAGAAGTAAAAATTTATTAATAAACTGCAATAGTTTAATGTAAGAAACAGGAAAGCAGGAATGCTACTAACCTTGAGAACACGAAGACCAGTCTGTTGCTTTTTTCCTCCCGACTGCACATCAATCATCCACTTGACTGCAGGGTTTTAATCTTAGGCCACTTATTAGCATTAATCATCTCAATTTTTACTTGGAATTTGTGAACAAGTATAATGTTTATTAGCTTAATAAAAGCTCAGATGCATAGAGCTACAAACATCAGGCACCTCAGCACACACTTACACAGGGTTGCCCTTGATTTTAACTTCTTTATGCCACAGAGAAGACCACCAGGACTTGAGATCCACGTTGGAGATACTCCGAGTAGCCAGTCCCCACCACACCATCACCTGCACTGCTCATTTGCTAACTCTACAGCTACCACTGGGCAGTGTGGTTCTCACACCATACTTACATCTTATGTACCTCTGGAACACATCACATACTTCCCGGGTTTAGAAGTCCCCTTGGCTTCCTTCTCACAAGCACATCAAATGTCTTAAAGCAACATTGCAGAAGAGGTTGTCCATGCATCTAGACTATACATCACATTTATTTAAACAAGTAAGCATTTAAAGTCCCTGAGTTACACGTCACCTCCTCACACCGTTTCCCCAGAAGTGACTGCATGCTTTCTGCTTCACCAGTGAGCATTGTTCTTCCATAGCAGCACCCAGAAGGGATCTCCTGAGGCATGCCACCCTCTTGTGTCCAAAACAAGTTTCACTAGTTCCACCTGGAAGTACCAGGAAAGCACTTTACCAGACTAGAGACAAGCAGCCCTCAGGTGTCTGGGCACACAGATCTCTCTAAACCTCCCTTCAGAAGTTTGCTGATGCTTGCATTTGTTGTTGCAGATGCTTGCATTTCAAATGAAGTTCAGTATTTCACACCAAGCAGGGAACTTGCACCAATTAGAAGCAATTTTTAACAAATCATGATAGAGTAACAAAACCAGAAAGTATCAAATGTAAACAACGTGTAAACATTAGTAACACAGCAGTAGATTCAAATAACATGAATGACCACAGAAACAACTCACAATTCAGAAACAGCCTTTGTCATGAAGTCTTTATGGCTTGACAGAAAGAAAGTTAGATTTGTTTTTGATGTGGTTAGTGCAATTTTTTTTTATTTGAGAGGTCAGTTAAGAAGAGTTAAACAGATGAATCCAGTATGACACCTCAGTTTCCGAGTTGTTTTTGAACCTGATCTGAAATATGGCACTGGACTCTCATCTAGAGTCAAGGCATTTGTGATCTCAGAAATAAAACCAGCTATTTGCCCCCCCAAGACATGGAGGTTGCAGGGCTCTTCAAAGGATAATTCATATTTCATATAAAACAGAGGAAGGAAAGCTTAACAGCATCAGAAGTGCAGCTGTGTGCTTGGCCAGTACCTCTGCAATCCACATATACAGCTTCATCCAATACATAATTCATTTGGAAAAGTGAATGGAGGAAGGAGGAGTAGGCAGACTCATTGAAGAGACGGGTAATGCAGCATTTGAGAACAGTCCGCTCCTGGAAATTCAGACTCCTGCAAAGTAACCTTGGGCTTTTACACAATATTCCCTGACACTGTCTGAATTTAGATCCTCCTGTTCTGCTATCTCATGCAAAGCAAGAATGAATAACCAAGCTTCTATCCAAAGCAAAAATCTGTGTCACTTTCCTTGACAGTGATAATGGCGTTTAGAGAGAATTTTTCAAGTAGTGTACACCTTTCTGGAATCAGAATCAAGCTTCAAGACACTCACCACATCTTCAGCTTTGATCCAAGTTATCCATTCTCTGATTCCAGAGACACTACTAGGTCTGGCACCACCATTTCCTTACACTTACTGCTTTTACAAGCCATATTCACTCCCAGGACACCTGGTTCACCAGAGCATTTTTGCTCTTCCCCTTCGCTTCTCTTCCAATACAAAGAGCTCCCATTATCCCTAACGGAAGTCAACGCACGCGTGCACAGGACAGAGTAGACCTATTAAGGCTACACGGCTGACCAACAGGAACAGAAATATGTGTACGTAACTGAAATTTTCTTCTGTTTAGCAAAGGGCACCGAGTTTTAATTGAGCCACTTCCACCTGTGACCCTTACTTCCTTGTATCCACCTCCTCCCCCTACCCCCTTTATGTACAGGGAAGACTTATTGTGCTTCCCCGATGCAAAACAAGAAATAGATCACATCAAGTTTTCTCCAAACACCAAAAGGTAAAAAAAAAACCAAAGGACAAACTGGTTCACAGTTAACTATAAATAAAAGTGCAGTAAGTGTTCAAGTAGAGTGTAGAGTTTAAGCAAGCTGTACAACCACATTTGGCATAGTCATCTCTTAAAGGCCCTGCGTGGGTCCCTCCCGTTACTGACGGCAGGGGGAAGAGGCTGAACATTATTAGCTGGTGCTGGATTTACAGGTCCTCGTCCATTGCCTCTCCCACTACCTGCATAAATGTGGCCGTGGTTATATGTGAATGGAAATCCACTTGCTTCAGGTCCAGTTTGTAAACCATTTCCTAAAAAGACAGAAGAAAGGTTATCTCAAGTTCCATGGGTTGAAATCACCAATTCTTTACACAAGTTTAGCAACAGGGAACACACGGAGTTTGCAGTAACCACCAAACACTGAGGACGAGAAGGAAAAGTCTCTCTGGCACTGCAAGACCCCAAATCACAGTTTACCTTTCCCCTCCCAAACCACCTTCTCTCCATCCCTACTCCCCTTTCTCAGCTAAAGTAAGAAGGGTCACAATAGCAGCTTTGTAACACCAGCTACTGAGTATGGGCATTGTGTAGCCAGGCCAGAACTAAGGTTCCCTCTCAGCTTAATACCTGCTGAAGGCCTTGAACCATTTTCATAGTTAAGATTCTATGTTTAAATACAGCACAAAATGATCTGGATAAATCAAATATTGGAATTCAGATTACCACCACTTCTGGTTTTGGGACCTAACCTGGCAGGAAAGCCATGGTGTCTCGCAAGACTCAAGTAATTTTTAAAGCCAACGTCTCAGGAAGTTTAAAAAAGCAGAATTTCAAGTTGTGCAGAAACTTTTCAAAAGCATCAAAACAATTCAAGGTTAAAGACCCCTTATGTGATATAGGCACTCCAAATAGTCTAATCTCCTCCTCTCCTACAGAAGAAATCCTGAAAACAGTTTTAGGAAATGTTCATGCTTACATGCTTGAGGTTCAGGCCCCAGTCTGAATGACTTTTTAGAGCCTAGTACACTTTTTTGTCCCAAGAATGGAGAACCCTTGAAATAAATTTCTATTCCCATTAAGTGCTTCTAATCTTTTCACTCCTACAAACTGAAAAAAACTTACCCAGTGGCCCAAAAGTACAAGTACCCATACCAGTTGATGCAGAAATATTATTCTGTTCACCCTGTGCCTTTAGAGAAAGGTAAAAAAAAAAAATAAAAGACACAGATCAGAGAAAGAAAATTCACATTTTTCCAGAAAGTGGATGATTTTTCCCCCCTGTGTTCTTACAGTGATTCCACATGGAATTTATCTACTCCTTCAATTATTGGCTCATTTTTACTATATATCACTGAGGCCATTTTTCCAGAAGAGTCACACCTGATCACAGCCTAGTGTGAAATATTCAGAACAAAGAGCACTTTAAAGGCCAGAAGCCTCAGACAAGTTTAACATACCAGTTTGTTCTGCCCAACGTGTTCCGAGTTGGGTTCACTGTAGTTTGGCACTTCTGAGTATACCATGCAGAACCTGGGAAGAAATTAGGATTATTAGAAAGTTCTAAAGCCATTTTTTAACACAGTTCTCAACTCCACAATTCACAGAGAATATGTTCTTGACACATCCCATCATCTAGTAATTAATCCAGACCCCACTGTTCAGAGAAGATCTGTAGGTATTAAAAGGCTCTTTGATCCTTTTATAGGCTTGTGGTGAGGCTGCCACATCTTCCTGGTGAGGACATTTCAGTCAAGCAGATGCAAGTATTCATTTACTCAAGGAGGTAAACTGGCCTAAATAAAACAAAAGGTGATGAAAGGGCTCCCTTTGTCTCTCTTCCAGCTGCACAATCTTGTCCAGCGCCCACTCAGAAGGTCACCTGAGGCACTGAGTCACCCAGCTTGCTCCCAGACAGGGATTGCATTACACCTCTAGAGAAAACTCCCACACGCTCCCATACCATGCAGTGCCCCATCAACAATAACAGCACAGAGGAGTCCAAAACAGGCAATGCAATTCAAAGCATCCTTTTCCACTCAAGGGGACGATGGCAGAATAGGCCCATCAACTCACCATATGGAAATTATGGCAGAGAGGAAGAAAGATCTGGATCATTACACTGCTTGGAGTGGTTAAACAGAAGTGGAGCTCCCACCTGCTGCTGGGAGGCACAACCCAGATAAGGACTCTCATCACTCCAGCCTGCTGGAGAGTAAGTCAGCTGGGTTACGCTTCTGAGGTAATGGATTTTGTACGAGACAATCTGTAGATTTTTTTTTTTTGTGTAAATCCGTCTGAACACTGGGCATTTCTGAACCGTACAGGAAGAGATGTGGCAACCCCAGAGCTTCACTTCCTTGACGACTGTAAGGTTTCCCACAGCACTTTGTTCAACAGTGGAAGTACTCTTCTGGTTAGAAAATGTTGCTATTCTTTCTGTTGCTCAAGTATGTTACTCATGTTTGTTCTTAGGCAGGAGCTGTTGCCCCAGTCTGTGGGCAGTTTAAAGCAGGTTTAATGAGGCCTGCCTCTGCTTGGATATGATTCACTGGAATGACCTTGCTTCTCCTTCTCTGCATTGCCTCTCCCTCAAGGATGACACACATACAAAAGGCTTACACCAAAATGAAGTGGTTAATCAAGATAAGGCCTTGGTAAGCAATGCAGATTCAGTCCCCTGTCATTTATACATTTCCTCCTCCTAGACCTGTGCCAATGGTGGAGGCTGATTTTCCTCAAAGTACCCACAGTCCAGAGAGGGTCAGAGCTCATTAAATCCATGACCAACTGAGAACACACTTTTGCTGCCCTAAATTCCATTTCCTAAGAGCCACCAAGTCTCATACTTACCATGATGCTCTGCTGAGAAGAGAAGTATGAACACACAATACTTACTCCCCAATTTTATGCAGCTCCCCTCCTCGTCCCGTATAAAGTGTCAGGCATCCTTTCCACAGAGATGCGTACCTGGCCAAAGAAAGGAGAAGTGAAGCAGTTTCTCAGTGAATGAGCTGACAGAGGAAGTGGAATCATGCTATCTTCCAGGAAGTTGACAAGTATTACAGATCAGCATGGACTAAAAAAATTCCCAGGGCCCCCAATGTCACCAACACTAATGGTTTATAGATCCCAATGTACTACTCCTAGCAAAAGGTACCGGAAGCTCAGCAGACTCCTTTGACAATTCCAGGAAAGCAGCCAATTATTTTGAGATTGGATGCTCTTTTGTTGACTGGAGCAACCCTTATGACTTGTCCTGCAGAGAAAAGGCATTTTGCCAAAAGCAGTATCTGTGTTATATTCAGTGACAACTCTCAGTTCTGCTTTCAGCAGGAGCCAGGAAGAATCACCTTTGCTTGCTGGAGAACTGCTACTGAATGCATATGATCAAAAGTGCTTACATTCTTAATATAGGTCCTTATCAGATTAGGTTTTTTAAAGGCACGAGTTTGGCCATCCAACTCCAAGTGACAATACAGAAACACACTGGAATCATTTTTTGATTGCAGGAACATTCCCTTACAAAGACAGGGTGAGTGCACTCTACTCTTTATAGTGGCACTTGACTTTAAGCACTGAAATCTGAGCCATACAAAACTTTCTGTGTAATTGTTCCCTTCAGTGAGGGGCATCACGTATGTGTAGAGAATGAGGAAAATGCAGACCAGAAACACAGGCACAGAGCAGTGGAGTGAAAAGGGATATGTGTGTCTTCTAGCACAGGAACAGGGAGCCTCAGCAATTGCACTCACGGGAGTCACCAATCCGGACAAGTCACCACTTCCTTACACTCCGGGTGTATCTCTGGAACAGAGATAACAAACCTTCCTCTTGCCCTTTGCCTTATCTGCTGGGACTGGGAGACATCCGGCCACACACAGGGCCCTGAAGAGGCACCAGGGAGGAGTCAAGCTGGCAGGAGAGGACAGCACTGCCAGTGCAGTGATAACCTTCTCTGTACTTCAGCACCAGCAGGAAAGCACAGGCACTGTAACTGTAGATACCATCTCGGGAGCTTTCCATCCAGAACCAGGATTAGTGTTCTTCACTTCATAGTGCTACCTTTCACTTTAAAGATTCCCTCACTGCTTAACCTTTAATAACCAGCTAGTTGGGCAGTCTTGGGGCAGAAAACGAAGGAAAAGAGCTAGCAAACAATAAAGGTAAGTCAAACATACATTTACTGGGAAAAGACCCAGCAAGTCATGTGACTAACGGCCTCCAGCATAAAGTTATTCCACGTATGCAAACCTTTGTTTTTATCTCAAAAAGAGCTGGGCATAAAGCACCAAACTCCAGCACTAGTTTCAAATTTAGAACTATTAAGTGCAACGGCTTCCTGTAAATGGGTTCACCACCCAGTGACAAAAGCAAGCAACAGTGTCTGCTTTTGCAGAGGAATGCACCTGCAGCTTGAAATTCAGCAAGGGGGGGAAAACAAAGCATGTTTACACATGGGGCCTGGATAAGCTTTTCTGTTTGTATCAGAGGGCATCCTGCACGATGAAGTCAGATTACAGAGCTAAAATTTACCTGCCTTGCAATGGCAACATCACATACTCAATTCTACTTAAATATGAAACTGCGTTTGGAGAACCCTGTATGCCAGCATGAGGGCAGTTTTCTGAAGACAAGAACCAAACCAGAATGCATTTAGCTTTAGCCATTTCACTCCCTCTGCAGTCCTAAGGGAGCATGCAATTCATGTAAATGAAGGCATGACTTTGCCACCCACCAGAAATAGTGATGTCACCTCATAAATTTAATACATACAAGCCAAGCTCAGTTTTTCACATTAAAGGATGCCATGACTCTCCCATTTGTTGCACAGAAACACCAGAGCAGCTACGGTAAGCCAGTCACAGAGGAGAGTACAGTAACGCTGCTGAACAGCATCGCTCTTTAATTTGTTTCAATGTCATCTACACAGAAGGCTTTGTGCTGGCCCAGAGCTCTGGTTTAGTTCCACCCATCCCTGTGCTCCACGTGCTCTCCACGCAAGCAGCCTTGCCCAGAACCACCTCTGCTGAGGAGTCAGCCCTTTTCGTGTACAAGGACATTTGCATAGGAGGAAGCAGCTGTAGTTTTGGTGGCAAGGGTCATCCAATTTCAGTCCAGAACTGAGAATTACACTCAAATGAACAACTTAAGAGCAGCTCAGTTAGCAGCCTCACTGAGTCACCTTTCACCTACTTTTTCATAAAAACAAATTAACAGGACCTTACGCACACTGCAGTTCTACCATGTCCTGGACTGCTGTAGGCCAAAGGATCAGTGTAATGGATTTCTAAAAGTGTAACCTAAATGGCATGAAGAACTCAAATCAAACTGCCTATGATTTTGTTACTGACAACTTAAATGACATGGAAAAGGATCTCCAGATTGACTCTGACATTCTTTCTCACAATAAGTTTAGGGGTTGGGTTTGTTTCTTTTTTTAATTAACTCTGAGAAATTATTTGCACCTAGGCAAATTAACACATGCTACAATGTAGCCCTACCATGAATTTTTACATAGAAACTGAAAAGGTTCTCCTCTGCCTGTCATTTTTGTTAAACTCATTCCAATGAAAAGCAACTTTTCTGCGTGACATGTAATCATCCCCTCCTTTCATTACGGAGCTGACTGCCAGAGTAAAGAACTAGCTGGGAAAATAGAACATGCTTTGGACTTCCCCTGCTTGATTTACAGACCGGGACTGACTGTTGCATTCTCCCCTGCCCCAGAAGTATTTTCCCAGGGAGCTTTTTTAAAGCCAACCCAAATCTCTTCACCACCACGTCCTCATTACAAACCCAAGACCCTCCTAGCCTGTACACTCACACTAGGCATGTTCTGGCCTGGGAAAGGTGGGTTTAATTTGGCGAGTGACCTTAAGCGCTGGCTCGGTAACAGGGAGCGGGTCGGAGGGGGCGGCCGTGTCCCCCGTGGCCCTGGAGGGGCCCCGCGGGTGACAAAGGGCTGCGCGGCCCGGCGGGCGCGGGGCGGCCCCGTACGCACCCTTTGGTCAGGCGGATGATGTCCCCCGGCTGGATGAGGCCGCCGATCTCGTCCCACACGCAGATGGTGATGCTGCCCGTCTTGTCCGCCACCTTGCAGGACCTCACCTCGTGCCCGTCCTTCGTCTTGGTGACTCGCCCTGCGGGGAGAAGCGCGGCTCAGGGGGGGCACGGCGTCGCCGCCCCCCCCGCCCGCCGTGACACGCGTGGGCGGCCCGGGGGTGGGGCGTGCCGGGCGCCACTTACCGATCTCCAGCACAATAAAGATGACATTTAAGTTTTTCAGTCCGGGTTTTATGTCTTTTATGAGAAAATACGTGTCGCTCGCCGCGCTCATGCTGCGGCCGGCGCGGGGGTGAGGGCTAGCGGGGCGGGCCAAGCCCGCATCCCGCGGGGGAGCAGGAGCAGCGCGGGGCCGGGCAGGGGGGCACCGGCGACCCTCACAGGGGACGGGGACACGAGCACCAAGGGGCTGTGCGGTGACTGTGCGGCACGCCCGACCCCCACCGCTCCCTCTCCACACCGACACCACCGGCACACCGCCCACCCTGCCTCCCTCTCCCGCCGGCACTGAGGAGCACACGTGCGCCGCTCTCCGCTTTATACCGGCCGGGCGTCACCAAGCCGGGCGCCGGGAGGGGGCGGTTGTGGCGAATGGAACCGTCCGGGGCACGCGGAGCGCCGGGACTGGGTAACGGGCGGGTGCGAGCAGGCGCCGCGCGCTCATTGGCCAGGGCTGCCGCCGNTCAGCTGGTCCTGCGTCGCCTCACCCCCTCTGCCTCCCCTCACCGCCTCTGCCTTGCCTCACCCCCTCGCCCACCGACTGACTTCCCTCCGGGGAACAGCCCCGCGGCGCCCTGAGCGCGGCCGGTGCGGCACAGCGGAGGAAGGGAGCGGTTCGCTGCCCCTCCGCGCCATCTTAAGCCCCAGGTGTAACACCGAGAGGAGCGTTGTCACGGGTTTCCCGGAGGGCGATTTCCCAGCAGTTCCGCCCTCCTTCACTGGGATTAAGAAAAGATTTGTGAGGTTTTTTTCCGGGAGAGACTTGCGCTTGGTCTCCACCAAGCAGAAGAGGCTGTTGTGGGGGCTGCGGGCACCTCAGGGCTTGGTAGGGCTGCACCACATCATTCTGCTCCTGGCACCGAATGCTCGTGGCATGTAGGGAAAGCCAGGGGCTGTGCAGTAGCCTGCTTTGAGCCTTCCTGTGCTTAAAATATGAGCCTAAGTCCTGATGAGTACTGAACATACTCTAAAGCATCCTAAATTCTGCCAGCAGCTTCTTGAGGAGATGCATTGCTCCCTTGAGCTTGGCTATGGGGCCGGGTGTAAGACATGAGGGAAGGGCAGCTTCTCCAAGCAGGAAGCCATTGAGTTGGTGGACAGGCCCCCACAGCCTTGTGAAATTCTTGCCTGGCCCAAGGAAATAGCTCCCTGCCACAGAACAGCCCGAAGACATGCTGTAATTCAGCTCTTCCCCCTGAGGAAGGGTAGCAGAGCAGTGTATGTGCACTCTGCTGCTCCTTGTCAGGGCCAAACCTAGCCAGCTGGGCTTTCCCTTTCTATTTGTGTGAGCAGACATCCATAGATGACAGCAGTTGTGAAATGCCTGGCCACACGTTCTGCCACACGGGAGCTCTGGCCCAAGGAATGTTGAGCAATGTTTTGTGTAGGCAGCAGAGCAGCCTTGCTGGATGCCACTCAGGGCTCAGAATGAAATACACTGCCTGCAGGAATCTGAAAGGAGAGTTTGCTTAAAGCCCCCGAGAGCTTAATCCACTTCTGTCCCGAATCCTTCAGTGAGTGCAGATGAGGGGAATGGCAGACTCCCTCAGGGGCCTATTTCCTGGCAGGATCTATAATACAGTAGCACTAAAACTTTCGTAGTCATCAACTGTGTTTCAGTACATGAATGGCTTTAATTTAGTCACTTGGGAAGGATTTCAAACCAAACTCCAGGAATGACAGTGTCCCTGGCAAAGGCTGGACAAAAATACTTTTATCTTTATTTAGAACTGGTAAAATTGTTTCATACATAGGTGGTTTTTCTGCCTTCATTTATTGTTTTTGTCTGCCGCATCTGTTTAGAGCGTTTGGAAAGAATAATTTTGTATCCTGTGTTTTCAGCCCCAAGCACAGTATATTTGAGGAGAACCCTTCCATTTTTCAAGGAAAAACACAAAACAACCAGTTAAGAAAGTTTCTTCACCTTATGGCAAGCCTCGGGCAGAAAGGAAGTCATGAGGGTGGTTAGCTGAAAAGCAGAAAACACTAAAACACTTCACCAAGAGCACACTTCTGTGGTGTGTCACTGGTAAGATGGTTTCAGGTGAACATCTGTCCCGGAAGGCAGGTGCCAGTGCTCCAGAGCAGCTGGGGAGGTGCAGAGGACACCAGATGTCGGCTCCAAGCCACCTTGCAGCCAGTACACCTGGAAATGCTGCACCAGGCCTGCAGCAGGGAGTGCAGGGACCAACAGAGAGCACAGAGGGAGGTGGATTTATTTTATACCAAGGTTCCTTTTGAAGCTGGTAGGAAGAGGTTTAAACTAGAAATGACGATACAGCAGGAGGGGCCCAATCAATCTAGGTGGGTTCAAGAGCACGCTGACAACTCCCTGGCGTGTTTGATCGAGGAACTGATAAGCAAGGGTGCTCTCCTGGACCTCAGAATCAAGAAAGAGCTGGTTGGAATCGTGAAGGTGGGTCAGCATTCGGTGCAGTGCCTGTGAGATGGTGGAGTGCAGGATCCTGAGAGGGAAGAGTGGCACAAAAGGCAGGACCACAACTCTGATTCTGAAGAGCAGACTTCGGCTTCTTTATGGATCTGCTTGTGAGATGGTCCCGGAGATCACAGCACCCAGAAAAGCTGCTTGGCTTTCAAAGATTGCCTGCAAGTCCTGCAAAGGTCCATCCCAAGCACACACAACAAGAGAGAGGCAGACTTCAGTAGTGCTCACTGACAGCATAAGAGACACAAACTGAAACACCAGATTCCACCTGAACACAAAAAAAACTTTTTTTTTTTTTTTTTACTGTGAGAGTGCTCAAAAACAAGTCAGTTGTGCAGATGGGTGGTGAAATCTCGCTCCATGGAGATACTCAAAACCCAACTGGACACCATCCTTGGCAACCTGCGCTAGCTCACCTGCCAATTTCATTGATTCTGTGATTCTGTGAAATATTTCCTGTTTCCTCAAATGCAAAAAGAGACACAGCTGCAGAAAGCTTGATGTGTGGGATAGGAAGGCAAGGTTACAAACTCCTGTAAGGGGATGGGACTGTGCTGGAAAGACAGAGCTGGTCATCTCCTTCCTTACAAGATCCTTCCAGATTCATTAAATACATTGTTTACAGTGTCTGTTCCACCACTGATGAACAATTTTGCTCTGTTTGTTTCTCAAAGAGACAGTTCAAATCTTGCTCATATTTTTTTAATCATTCCAATTGCCAGCCTCTGAGAGTGCCCTTGGTATTATCCAGCAGTGACTGAATGATTCCTGTTTGCTGTGAAGGTGACCTGCAAAGCAAAACAGTTTTCCCCATCCTGCTTCTTTATAATGTGTAAAGAGAGCAGAATTATTATTACTTTATTTTGGTTTTCCAGCACCTTTTTTCCTGCTTCGTTTTTGACCTCAGAACCATAAGGTTATCAATTCACAGCTGTGGGTAATGGAAGCACCAGCTCTCTGACCTTGCTGGGGCTGTAGTCAGTCTTCCACAAACAGGAGGGCAGGGACTTTGATGCAGGTCTGTCTTCATCCTCAAGAGTTTCCAGCAAATACCCTGTAACAATGGATAGGCCTGAAAGGGACAGCAATATATACTGTAAAGAGAAGAGAGAGATACATTGTCAGTATCTAGGGTTCCCGGCCTTAAAAAAAAGTTGATGAGCTCTGACTGCATGAATGGGTCATGCTGAGAACACCAAAGCTTTGCTTGGTGCCGTTCACAGGAATAACAGGGAGCAGGTCCAGTAAACAGTGACTGCAGCCAAAGCAGGCCCTTCCATCTCTGAGGGAGATGGGTGTCTCTGAGGCACTCGGTGTCTTACCACACAAACCAAATTTAGCCTGCAGTGAATGTCTACAGCAAGGGTTCCACTGATGAAGTTAAAATCATTTCCAAGCTCATTTGCTTGCCACAGAACATTTTTCTTCTGTGTGAAAGATGCAAGTGTTTCTAGGCTGAGATCCACAGGGAGGTTTCAGTCCAAAGCAAAATCAGGGTTGAGTTGCTAAAAGAGTTCTCAGCAGTTGAAGCCTGGCAGAAGTCCCGTGCATCTCAACAGGGCTGGGATTTCACCCTCTGGCTGCAATGGAGTTACGCCAGCAGAGACGTTGGTCCAAACTCCCTATTTCTGTTGGTTGCTCAGTATTCAGTGCTACTGGAGTCCCAAAGTAGATCTTCCCACAAGAAATCTGCCAGCAAGAGCAAAAGCTAATGTGTAATATTTTATTGTATACAGAGATTAAAAATGTACAGATGCCTGCAAATGCCACCTTTAACCAAGCCCTACCAGCCCATTACCATATGTCTGACAAGCCCCTAAATCAAGCTACAGGTTCAGGGTTTTTAACATTGATGACACTTCAGCTCCCTAATGGCACATCAGTGTGTGTTTAACAAGCTGGCAGCCAGTCTGGCAGTCTGGAGACTCCAGCAAACAGTAGTTTGGTGTCTTCAGCATCTCGAACACACCATGTTCTGCCATCAGGGTCAGTATTTCCCCAGGGAAATATGGATGACGCCTGGGAGTGCCACACGGGTTTGAGATGAACTTCATCTGGAAGTCAGTGGGGCAGATGCATTGGGGAATCCCCGCTCTGTTGGGGTCCTGTTCCCGACACAGGAACACATCCAAGCTGCCTGCTGCCCTCCTGGCTTGAGGCAATGTACCTGCAAGATGCCTGAAGCAGGAAGGCCTGTCAAGTGTCTGATGCCAGGATTCCAGGCAGCTCCATCTACCTCCCTAGCTGTTAGCTAAGAAAGCTGAATGAATACCAGGGCACTGTAAATACCACAGGAGAGGAAAAAAAAAAAAAAAAGGGCAAGCAAGCAAAGCAAACAATCAGAATTTGCAGCATTCTTATTCTTTCCAGAGGAGCCACATGCTTGTGCTGCTGCACTGATGTAGCCTTTTCTTCCTGGGTTCCACACATTTTAGCATATGTGTTCATCTGAGAACCCAGTCCTGCAAGGTGTTTTTGGAAGTTATTCATTTCCCTCTTTTGATGAATCCCACACACATCATTCATATGACTTACATGAAATCACTGATGTGGGGCAGTTCTAGGGCAACTTTCCTGCTCAGCTGTGAATCAGCTTGAACCAGAGGAATTTGGGTCTAAGTTTGCCCCATACAGATGGAGAGCATAGGAGCTAGTGCCTCTTCCTCTTTTCCACTAGAGCTCCAAAGGACAAGTCTCAAAGCCCACCACCACTCACAACTGCTGTTTCTTGGATCTCTGGTGAGTGCTGTAGCAAAACCCAGACCTCTCAGCCTTGCACCTTCATCAAAGTGATCTTTAGTTAAAAGGTTAACAAGTGAAGATGGGGGGATTAGCACTTTCCCACTGTAGCTGTGCCAGAATAACCCACACTGTTCACAGGGACTCCAGTCCCAGTCACCTAAACCAGTTCCGTAACTCCTGCTTACATAGGGAAAATAGATACCACCTTAACGCCAACAAAACGTGGAGTGATCCCTTAAACTGCCCCTGCCATGGCTCATGGAAGAGACAAACACTTCAAGTTGGAAGATGAGGGCAGTTCCAGTGGAACACCGGGCTCTGACAGATCTCTGCCTTCCCGAGTGAGCCAAGTCCCTTGTTTGGCACACACAAGGCTCACACAGGACAGTCGGCACTGGGGAGTTGTCTGAAGTGGCTCAGAAGCCCTTCAAATACCAGCAAGGTGAGCCCTTGCCTATCAGTTTTAGCCAGGGGAGGCAACATTTCAGAAGGCTTTGCAAATGCCTTCTCCTTCTGCCAGCCCTTTCTCTGCTAGGAGTGATTCCTGCAGTCCCCGAGTTTGTCCCATGGCACCGATGTGGCAGCAGCACGTTCCCTTGGAGATGAGAAGGATCTTGTAACTCCTTCCACTGCAGGAAGGGTTTTGCTTCTCACCTCTTCTCCAGTGCCTGGGGGAGGTATGCAGACACACCACATCACCCTGTCTGCCGCCTGGCTCCGAAGAGCCTAATGGGCTGGAAGTTCAGCCTTGTTCTTGCATCATCTAATACTGACCTTCAAAAGAAAAATAGGGGATTTATGTCCAGGAAGGAGGCTTTGAAAATTTAATTTGGTTTGGATTTACTTTTTGAGATAGGGATTTGTGTTTCTTTTCTATGTTCTTGTTTCTTTTTTTTTTTTTTTCCCCTGTAGCAGTGTTGGCTTCTTTCCGAAAATTTGGTTGGGGGTCTTAACAATATGGACTTCCACCTTTCACAAATCTAAATAAGCAATAAGGGTGTGTTAAGGATGGAAAAAACCCCAACCTTCCCACAGATATGTTCCCTAGGCAGAGGAGCCCCTTTGTTCACACTGCCACAGAGCTGGATGAAGATGCCACGACCCCCACGCTGCCCAAGGCTGTCCCCAGCCCTCCCCCCGGCCTGCCAGCAGCGCTCCGTGTGTGAGGCTGCATTCCTGTGCGGCAGACAGCGTGCCTGCCCTTCGCTGGCAAGGCAGAGGCAGCTGCAACACCTGGTGGAGGAAGGGGGTGCAGTGCTGGGATGAGCAACTGTGGGAATATTAACCCTCCCCTCGGTGCTGTGCAAACAAGGCAGCCCTGCTGCCAGGGATGTGGCTCGCAGCTGACAGGCACCAGGCACGGAGCAAGCTCCTATCTGCAGAAGAGCATGTAGACACAGCCTCGCTTGTTTAGCTCTGTGTTAACAGCGAAAAACAAATCCTAAGTGGACTAAACAAATCTCATCGTGGCAAAGTGCTTCATCAATTACTAATTCAGCCTCTGGCAGACTAATAGGGAATAGAGCTGTTTACCTCAGAGTATGACACATTTTTCTTTCTTGCCTTCTCCCTGTGGCACCTGTAGATAGATTCTGCTGTGCAAAGCTTTGTGTCAGTGACTAATGAGTAACAATTGCTGCAGTTTTTTATAAGCTGCATATCATCATTGCTATTTAAGACGTCGGGAAAAGACCTAAGATTCATCCACCTGGGCCAAAAAGGGTCAGTAGGTAAAAAAAATGTTCTGTCAGAACATTAAACCTGATGATGCAGCACGTTTCAAGTGCCACTGGCAACAAGAAGACGTTTTGTACCACAGCTTTTTTATTTTCACTTCCATTTTCTGCCCATATATACCAACAACATTCCTGTCCAGGTGGGATAACAAAGGAAATTGTTCCTTCTGAAAGCCATGAATGTATGTGATATAAAATGGGTACTCCAAGTGGTCCTTTGGAATGAGCACCTCTGGGAAGGTACTGTTTGAAACCAAGTTGTAGTTTGGGATCTTTTAAAAGAGGAATTAAAAAGCCTTACTCACGGTGATAATATGTTTGTAGGAACCATTTGCCTGCATCCTGTGTTGTTGCCCTATATTGTGTGATGTGTGGGAGGGAATGGAAAAATAAACGGAGTACAGTGAAAGCTTCCTAGGGCTTCCCAGCACTTGGGCTTGCTGATAACAGACAGTTCAGGAACACAGGTTCCCAGGTATTCCTGAATAATCCAGACAGGGCAGCGCAGAATAGGACCGTGCAGCCAGTGAGTTACTGGGAAACAGGCATTGCACATTGAATTCATGCACAACTGAGAGGCACGCGCTCAGGAGGGGCAGCACGGCCGAGTGACGTGGGCATGGCACACCAGGGACAGAGCTGGTGTGGGCATGGCACACAGGGACAGAGCTGACATGGGGATGGCACACAGGGACAGAGCTGACATGGGGATGGCACACCAGGGACAGAGCTGACATGGGCATGGCACACAGGGACAGAGCTGATATGAGGATGGCACACAGGTACAGAGCTGACATGGGGATGGCACACCAGGGACAGAGCTGACATGGGGATGGCACACAGGGACAGAGCTGACATGGGGATGGCACACCAGGGACAGAGCTGATATGGGCATTGCACGCAGGTACAGAGCTGGTGTGGGCATGGCACACCAGGGACAGAGCCAGCCAGCTCCGTATGATCCCACAGCAACCCTGGGCACAAAAGCTGTGCAACAGGCTCTCAGGTTACCCGTGCACGTCATCAGCCTCAGACCAGCTGGGTGAACATTCCCTCCTGGCATCCTACGCCTACCTGCAGGTTAACCTTTAGAGGCCTCATTTAGGTCTCCAGGAGCTCCTCCAAAAAAACAGTGCCAGTGGAGTAGGCACCAGGTACTCAAAGGGGATTTTACACACATAAAACAATCTGTATCCATTGTCTCAGTGAATGCAGCTTCACTTTAGGAAAGAGGAGCATGATTCCTCCCTGGCACTGCTGGGGAAATGGTTATCCCAAGCCATCAGATGCCTTCACTGCTTTCATTTGAAGGGGTTTGCCAGCTGGGTGCATTGCCACTATTGTAAAACTAGTACTACAGGAAATAACTGTTGTTTCTGTTCTGCTGGATCTCCTTGATCAATAAAAGGCTTTAGTAATAGTAAAATATAAGGTAATGTCTTCATGTAGCAAGTCACTCCATTCCCTTCCTGTTGCTATTAGATATGTGCAAAGGAGAGCTTAAGATTCAGTTCTTGTAGGGGCTAATTTTTTGTGTGTTTTTAACCATGAAGACACTGGTGCTGCCAAGAATACTTCTTGTCAAGGTTATATTTAGAGCTTTTCTAAGAGTCTCATCTTTGCTGCAGAGTGGTATTAGATAATACATAGTAGAATATATTTTCTGCAAAAGAATAATTAATTATTGCAATTTAGCTTAACAAGAAAACACAAATAAATTCTTATATAGCTAGAGGACAAAAAACTCCAGTTAATTCAGCTTGCAGTTGTATTGTCTATTGGTGCCATAGTGTCATTGTGTTCTCCAGGCAAGCCAGACAATACCGAAATCTTAGCACACAAGAAAATTATTTTGTATTACCGATATTTCATTACTGATAAAATGAATAGTATCTTATACCCATTTAGCATCTCCCATAGATGCTTCCACAGGAGGCACATCATCCACGTGTTGTCATTTAGTCATCCGTCTCTTACGACTGAGCTTCAGCTGCTGTGATGCAGAATTGAGAGATATCAACACCTCGATAACACAGTTCAGTAACCTCCTAAGTTATATCCTGATTCTCATCAGATGCCATGTAAAAGAAGATACGTAGTGACACACATCATGAATATTTTTGTGCAGGTTTTCCATATTCGGGCTCGTTTTTATCTTGTGTTATATCAAGAGTTTCTAAAAAGTTCCTATAAACCAGACTTTAACCAGATGTTAATTTCAGAAGCTTGATGGCACCTTTCTGGTTTCAAAATCCAGCCCTATATTGGAACTATAATGAAACTCTTCAATGTATATGTTACATAAGAAACCTCCCCATGGCATTTGTCAGCCTAGCTACCGAGGTGAAATCGTGGCCCAAGATGTGCATCTGACCATCCCTGTACATCTGCAATGCCCAGGGACCATGGGGCAATACCAAGATCTCATTGCTGATTTGAGTGTGTTTGTTTGGTCTGTCAGAAACCTTCTCAGCACAGCCCCTGCCGTGGATGCTCAGCCCCAGAAAACACAGCTGAATTCCCAGCAGTGGGGGCCACCCCTGCAGTTCCCCTCAGCCTTCTCTGAAGCCTGCAGGGTTTCAGAGCTCCCTCCTGATGGCCTCCCCACACACCTGGGGAACCACAGCGTCGTTTCCCTTCCTGCTGTTTAATTTCCCAAAATGCGTCTGTGCCAACACAACTGGGTTTCTTTTCCAGCCAGATAAGAAGAAGTGGCTTTTCCTACTGCAATGTGTTCGCTTCCCTTGAGTTAGGAACTGTGATCTTTACATACATTTATTTATCCCAGTCAGTGTTGCTGTATTTCTGAACAGGAATATCAGTAAATCCTGACGAAGGTTTAAAAACCCAAGCAATCACTATTGTATTAGCCGTGCCAGGTTCTCTCTCCCAGGTTCTTATCCTTCACCTCTGCAGTCACCGAGTCAGGTGGTCACTACCCCAGAAAACACACATCTCAGCTGTGCAGCTTTTGTTAATTAGCAGGTAGCAGAGCAACTCATAATTAGCAATGAGTGTTGTCTGTTTTCAGCCAAGTGATGCACCCCTGGAAGGTGAAGGGAACTCACGTGGAGCATATGTCACACAAGCCACTCCATGCTGGCATTACAACCATGCAGGCTCTTCCTGGGAGAGCTCACCAGGTTACCCAACACCTCAGCAGAGAGCTGTAAGACACTCAGAGCATCATTTTGGTAGCCACCCTCTAATTTCATGGGCTGGATCTGACATGGAGGTACCTGGGCTGCACATTGCAGACCAGAGGAAGGGCCATATCAGAAGACTGAGGCTTTATATCAACTATCACTCCCCTCAGCCTAGTAGCAGCACTCATACCACTGGCAGGAACCCCATGCTAAAGGTGCATCCTTCAACTGAAATCAGCAGTGGTGGCTGATGCAGAACACTTGCTTTCTTTCATGTCAAGACCCAAGAGTGGGAAATACTAATTTTTACCACAGCTTGAGCAAAGATATGTCAAAGCAGAACAGTTTCAGGTCCATAGTAATTTAATCATATTCCTTCAGTTTGTCAAATGGAATAAAAAAAATCCCCAAAACAGTTGATTTTGGTTCATCTTGGAATTAACAGGTACCTACCCAAGCTGCCAGAGTACTTCATAGAAACTAGAGCTAAATTATTTCATGCCCCTATTCTCCTACATGGACCATGTTCCCCCATTTAATTTTCCATCCCACTGTCCTCCCTCACCAGCGACAGGGCCTCATGTAGTTTCCTTGGCTACGACACAGCACAGGAGTCACTGCCCTGCTGGAAGTCTCAGCCACAGAGGAGAATTGAGAACACAGGGTATCCAAGCCACCAGTTCCCATGGTCACTGCCGCTGCTCAGGCAGGGGACTTCTCCTCCTGGCTGACCTGGCAAAAACAGCCTCAGCATTGCAGAGCCATGATCTTTTTCAGCAGGGAAAACACCTCACCTGGGGGAAAATAAGTGTTGAAGTACCATGGTTCTCCATGGGACAAAGTCTGTTGTTACCAACTCTCCTGCTAAAAGCCCACTCAGCCCTGTCCAGAGAAGGTCAGCAGGGAGTGAAGGCTGCCCTGCACATGCCCTGCCAGCAGGGAAAGGGACAGGCATCAGCAATGACCAGGAAAGCGAGGTAAAAACAAAACCCCCAAACACAATCTGACGTTGAATGCTCCTCAGTGGAGCTTTCCTGTGCTTCCTTATCAGGCCTGACAGCTTTGCACAAACGCTGCCAGCCTGTGCACTGCGTGGCAGCGTCCCCAGGGCTGCCTGTCCCCCAGGACACAGCTGTGCTGGCCCAGCACACACCTGAAGCCAGCAACCAAAGGGTTCATTCTGCTCACAAGGGTATCACTTGTTTGAAGAATCAGTCACTAGACACCAGGTAGTTTCCACAGCTGGTAATTAAACCGATTTGGACATCCAAAGGGCAGTTCTCTTGCCAAAGTGCAGCAGCTCCTGGCAGCCAGCCCTCCCAGCTCTCCTGCATCCTGCTGTTGCCATGGCAGCACGCAGGATGTGCACCTCAGTGCTTATTAGACTCCAAGAAACATTTCCCATGTGAGTTGGGCTGCACAACCACAGGCACATAACTGTTAAGCCATCATGGTATGACAATTAGCAATCACCACAATTACCCAAAGCTTGAAAAGCTGGAAGAGCACTCATCTTTGTGCATTGGCTGTCCCCATTTAAGGCTTTATCTATTGACTTGCAAAACACTCCAGTAAGCAGTGTCTGCTACAGGTAAACAGACATCCTTTTTGTTTGACAAAGGAGCCTTCCTCACTTTCCTTTCCTGTTACTGTAATTCCTTTAATATTTACCCCTCATGCAGTGTTTATTCTGCAGTTAGAAAGGAAATTCATCTGCTGTGGCTGTTCTAGCAAACCCTTGGAATTGCCAGCATCAAATGTAAACTCCAGTGTGACCTCCTGGGTCTGTAAAGCCTGTTGCCCTCAATCGTACTCTGCTATTTTAGTTTTTTAGGATTCCAAAGATGCCAAAAGTAATCTTAGTTTACATTAAGTACAGGTCAAAGACACTCCACTGAAGCCAAGAGAACTACTTGCACGAGGAGGGCCTACTCGCAGAGAAAGGATTACTGGTAGAAATGGGGATTAAAAGACTGAAGCCATCAGACTGTAAGTCTGTCTTTTGATGTGTCAGCTCTTGATTATGTAAACTGGCCACTGGAGCTGAAAGACTCCCAGGGTGATGTTGCCTGGAGATCACAGCCCCACCTACACTCCTCCAGGGTTACACTTGGGGCTCTTAAAGGTTTTGTCATTTTGGAGGACACCTAGGCCTAATTACAGTAGGGACTGGGTGCTGCCAAAAGCACAGAAGCTGCTCAAAATGTCTTCATACTGTAATATTGCAAAAGTGGCTCGCTGAAGCTGAGCAGTCTGGTCCAGTCTGGCTCCCTGCAGAGGGGAGTATTAAGGAGTGAGGCAGTAACAGCACACATGGCAGCAACCCTTTCAGGGCTGCCACAACACCCTGCACCAGCATAGTGTGCACTAGCTGGCTGCCACCAGGGTCCTCCAAAACACATGGGGGATGAGGTCACTAACAGGTGCCGGGTGACCGAGTGTGTTAATCTGAGACACTTGCAGCACAGGGGGAACACTGTGATGTTGAATCATGTCACACAGCCACTGCTTTGGGCCAATGACTTGGCTACAGTCTGGGATGCTGCCCTGCCTCCTGCTTGTTAGCTGGGGCACAGGGAATGTTGCCTGGAGATCACAGCCCCACCTACACTCCTCCAGGGTTACACTTGGGGCTCTTAAAGGTTTTGTCATTTTGGAGGACACCCAAGCCTAATTACATTTTGCCCAGACCGCAGCCTGGAGTGTGAGATGGAGTGGCTCTGATCTCTTTCTTTCTTTCCAAATTTCAACTCCAAGCAAGTCTGCCTTTTACAATGCATCAGTCACCAGTGAACTCAGTGATCTTCTGTGTGGTGGTGGACATCAGAGCCCTAATGTCTGTGCTGGCTGGGAGCTACCTCTGAGTAGGACTGTCCTGCACACATTGCCTCGGTCCTGGTTTCTCTCTGGCCATGTAGTGCTCCTAGAGAGGACCTGCAGCCTGGTAAAAACTGTGTGCTGGCAGGAGCCACAACATGTGTGGGGTGGGGCAGTGGGGAAAAGGTCCACACAGGGACAAAGCTGAGAGCCTTTTCCTAGAAGCCTCCAGCAACAGCAGCGTTTTAAACCCCCCACATATGTGCAAGCCTATATTTCAATGCCTGCAGGTTGCTATGGACAACCAAAGATTTCCAAACTGTTGCAGAGCAGAGCCCCAACACTCTGTACACTGCAGTAGCATTTCTGTTCCTAAGAGCTCCATGTTGGAAAGTAAGGAATTCTGTCATCACTTTTCAACTGAAGATGTGGAATGTCCAATCACTGTGAGGTGAAAACCAATCCCTCAGGTAACCCCCACCCATTTAAATGCTCTAACACCTGAAATCACCTCCTCAAACATGCAGCGCCTTCAGATAACCCATTTAACGGCCGGGACAAACTGTATGGAAGCAAGTCACTGGGATAAGAGCAGGTTCTAGAGAATGACAGGGGAATTAATGGGGGGAAGGGTCCATGGAGTCAAGTTTCCCCCTGCATGTAATGCTGGCTGCAGAAGCTGCAGGTCTGTGTAGAGAGCAGCCTCTGACTGCACGCACAGCACTGCACACCTGACCCGCAGGTGGGATCTCTGCTTGCAAAGGGCCCACCACAGCATGCACCAAGGCTTGTGTTCCCTGGCCACCCCTTCCCTTGGGAAGAGGAGTGTCCTTCCCAACCGAACAGAGGCATAACAGGGCTACTCTTAGATGATTGCACACACAGCAAGGGCTGCTCATAGAGCCATGACGAGGGAGCCAGGGACAGGATGCAGAGCCTCTAAGACCCCACATCCATCCAGCTGGCATCGTCCATGTGCAGCACGTCCTCACCTCACACGGTTTCAGGAATGAAGGAAACACACCCACAAGTTCTTTCTTTGGATCTATCTCACGAACATTAACACAGTGCTATTAACACTGTGCCTTCTGGATGCAGGGGTGCTGTTGCCTGCAGTAAGAGTAGGGCAAACTAGGTAGAGCAAAATGATCTGCCAGCATCCTGCAAGAGGTCTGTGGCAGAGCTATGGCAGACTTGGGTCTCCAGAGCCTGCTGAAAGCATTGCAGTTTCTATCAGGACCAAGGTAACTGTGAAATATAGTTACCCGCATTTTAAGAGGGTGAAAATGCCTGCACAGTCTGCAGTCACAGAAACTCATCCCCCACAACCTCTTGCTGTAAGCACAGAAGTGCACTTTCATTTGGTCTAAAATGAAAACTGTGATACAGAAGTATGCAGAATAGTTAGTAAAAGTACAATCTCTGAACTATTATTTGGCTTGGCACAGGAAAAATGTCAAGGAAAAAGATCTAGGAGTAGGTTTTGCTTATCCTACTCCATCTATACTCAATGCATGTCCTCCTCCTTTCAGCAGATCTGCAAAGTGCCACCTAATTTATCTTCCCACCGACACAGGCACAGAGAGCACACCTCCATGATTAATGGACTTTTACACTCGAGGAGTTGGTTACATTGCAGCAGACAATGAGAAATTTGATTACCACTAATACGGTATTGACACAAATGTCAATGCTCTAAGACACACAATATCATTTTGAATCAAGGATCCCTTTCATCATTGTTATTTTTGTTTGCTTCTTCCATTTTAATAAGCTGTTGCTCTGTGTATTACCCAAATACTCCAGACTAAAGCTACCTGGAGACAATTTAGTTTTTATGTAACACTTCATTAAGTAGGAGGCACCTTTAACAAAAAAGTGTTTGTGCTCACATAGCCCTGTTATCATTTAAATACACAATACTCCAGCTGAAAACTGTGGTCAGCTGATGCCTTTACCTTAGTGATAACTAATCTGTTTTATCAAAGTCAAATATAGCAGGAAGTGGAAATAATGGCTTTTTCTTTTTTGTCTCTGGAGAATTGTACTGATCAAATCAGCCAAATCTTGACCAGTCAAAAATTAAATTAAGCTTGGCAATCACGTCATGTAGCCAAACAACCGAGGCAGTGAGATCCACAGGTGGGATCTCTCCTTGCAAAGGGCCCACACAGCATGAGCAGAGGCTGCAGCTGGCCAAGGCTTGTGTTTCCCTGGCCACCTTCCTTCCCAGCTGGGCAGAGGCACAGCAGGGCTACCCTGCTGGATTCTCTGTGGGAGCAGTGACTCAGTGAGAGGCTGAAGGGCTTTGGACTCAAATGTCTTTACTTGTTCTGAATTTCCTTGGCCAGGCTGCTGGTTTTGGACTGTGGGACCTGACCTGGGCTTTACCTCCTGCCTCCTGCTTCTGGCTTGGCTGATGGAAATGGGTCTATGAAGAAACCCAGTTACCCTCATGGAGCAGTTGTTAAATTTCCACATCTTCAAGAAGGAATTAGCTTAGCTTCTGACACAAAATTTTGATAAGGACTGGAGAAATCGGCAGGGTGGGAGAAGAAGCAGAGTTTCTGGGGATGAGGGCTCTTAGTGGCACCCATGCAACCATTAAAGTTCTTAAACTCAGCATGGAGGCTGCACAAGAAGTTACACCAAGCCTTGAAGCTGATCTCGTTTCTATCCAGAACCCAGAGCAGAGCAGAGCAGAGGAAGAGCAGCAGGAGGCAGGGGAGAGACAAGCCTCATGACCAAGTGGCAAAGTTCACTCATCACTTTGAAGTCTAAAGCTGTGCTTCAAGAAATGAAAGCAGAGCCCAGGCAAAATAAACACAACAGAGCTTACCTGGGAAAAACCCGACTGGAAACCGGCAAAACCAAAACACTTTAAGAGCTAAAGAAATGTAAAAATAAACTCTCCATACTTTTTATTGATATATTAAAAGTTTAAAGTCTGTAAAACCATTTTTAACCACGTGAAAGGAGCAAAGTATGAGATAAAAATGCGCTGTGAGGCTGCTGAATAATCTCCTTGTCTCTGCTCTGCTGCAGGATGCGATAGGGTGGCATCTGCATCCAGCCTCCTTGGAGCAATGGACTGAGGTACTGTCCAGAGGGGGTGTGAAAGGAGGACACACAAGCTCAAACTGATAAATAAAACAGAAAAAAAGCCTCCCACAGGACACTGAAATGATGTTTCTGCTGCTCATGCTGCCAGTATCAACTCCATTAAAATAACCGTCTTCTTTTCTCCTTTGGGCATTATGGCCTCTGACTTGTTTCATCTGGTAAACATGTTACACCTTCTGGCCAGCAATTATTTAGGTAGCCATTTCTTTCTTCCTCAAGACCTAGAAATTCTCACAACCCAGTGTTATCACAGATTTACTATTTACTGGTAACAGTGTATTTAAAATCCAAAAAAAAAGGAACTGAGTCACAAAGAGCCATTTGATACTACCTTCAGGCTTGGGAGAGAGTCAATTCTATAAATCAGGAATACAGTGTAATAGAATATAGAGAAAAAAGGCTGATTCTGAGTCTGCCCAGGTGCTCTCCAGCCATGGAAAGTCAGAGGACAGCTCTGCTCTTCACCACCTCCTAAGGATTCCCAGATTATATTCTAAGTCCCAGAACATTAAAAGGGAGGCAACAAAGATCACTACACAAATGGCTGGTCATTAGTTCAGTCTATCAAACAACTAGAGACAAGAAGTACAATTACACCAGTGAATATAAAGACTGTATGGAAATGCCATCCTTTTCACACCGCAGGCTATGAAACAGGCAACAGCTGTGACAAGGAAAAACATTCCCTTCCTCATCACTGGAGATTTAAAAAACCGAGTTAGACAAGAACCTGCCTGTTGAAAGCAAAGCCATTCCTGCCCTGGGGCAGAGGGGTAGCCTGAATGACTTAGAAAATGTTATCCAAGCCCTGTTTGCTACAGTCATGCATGTGCCACACTTCCCCGCTGCAGTACCGACTGTCCAGCAGTCTGTGTCTGCTGGCAGATGAGATCACGGTTACTACAGTAACCGCGGTGGTTTTCTTTTCTAAGGGAGAGACAGAGGAGGTTTTTTCCCCTCAAACTGTAAGTATGCTCAACTCACATGCTTAAAAGCCTGCTGCTGCCAGGCTCTGCAGACTAGCGCTGAACCAGACAGCAAGAGCAAAGTTTGGTCCATGTGTGGGCACTGGTGGCATCCTCAGTACCGAGCTGCAGAGCTGAGCACTGCTCTCACAAGAACTTTGGGATGAAAATTGTTTTTAAAAATGCCCCCACAAATCTCCTCCCTTCAGATTTCAAACCTCCAGGTTTTAAAAATGGCAAATTGAAACCTAAGTGAAATAGGTACAGAGCCAGAAAACCAAGATGACCAAGAGCATTAAGGGTTCTCCTTGGTAGGCTGGGAACAAGCTTGGTGTGAGACTGGGACTTGCTGTGCACCCTGTAAATCACACATGGACTGCCCTCTACAGTGTACATCAGGCTGTGCGTGCGTGGTGTGTTCCTAAGTCACTGGGACTGCTTCACAATTCAAGTTGCACGTGTAACTAACCCTGCCACTTACCCCTACCCTTTGAATCTAGGTGTGAGAGCTTGATCTGACACATTTATCCTTATTTGCTTTAAACATTTCTCCATTGCTTTACATTTACTTTCTGTAACAGAGAAATAAATGTTATTCTTCCTTTGGTAACCTACCAGCCCTCTATTGGTACTCATATTGCTGACAGGGATAGTCTCCAATGCTGCTAGTCCTCCAGTCCTTATTTGGGGAGTCATTACTTTGGAAAAATTCATTTTGAATCATCAGACTTGGCCTGAAATTGAACTGATGGAGAATTTATTCACCCCAGATGAGCATTAAATGCTCACCAGTAAGAGCAAAGGTTTTCTAAACCAGCCCTTACTTTGCAAGTGGGACTTCACACCTCCCATCCCAGTGCTGATCAACTGCAGAGATCATCCCAAGGATATTTCTGTTGCCAAGTAAGTCTGAAATTTTTATGAATTTATTGATGCCTGGTTTTATGCCTTGTATCCCATTTTCATTGCCATTTGTAAAACTTGGGGATTTCCCCCCGCTCTGTGAAAGTCTTCCACTGGGATGTGCTTCTTTGTGCTGGGCACATCTAACAGCATCACAGTCCCCTTTTCCCCAGCACATAGTTTCCCATCCTGTTATATTTATGTCTTTGCTTGACTTTCTCTGCCAGCACATTTGTTGTGAGAATAACAGCCCTTGGGGGCAGATAGTTCTTATATTTTCTTCATGCCTAAAATAATGGTACCTACTTATTAAAAACCTCACTGACAGTATGATACAATAACCTTTGTGATTTATTTATCTTTCAGTGAGCTTTAGAGAGAGCTACTGCCTCTTTTCCAACTTTGTGCTGTATAGTCCATCATCAAATGCAGTGCTGCGCTCTGATGTTTGCAACATCCTACAACAAGAAATTGGTCTTTGAATTACATTTATTCTACCCTTATCTAGTTGATTTACCAGCTCCTCAAATATTTGCTTCCTTATACTATCTTAATTGAAGATTCCTCCTGCCTGTATTTCCTTTCACTGCTATTCTACAGAGAGCAACACTCTCCAAACAGCACGTTTGTGCTGTCTTCCTCTTCTTCTGTGTACACCACCATTCCAACTTTTTTCCATCACTTTAGCCTTTAAAAACCTCCAAGCAAAAGATTTCAAGGGTACCAAAACCAGCTGGATTCTGTGATGCGTTTTTCCTTTTCCCCAAGGAAGGCCTGCCTTCTGAAGGCATAAGCAAAACATTTATAGGCAGTAAGGAACCTCTTTAAGATCCCTTGTCCTTGTCTTTTTCTTGCCCGGTATTTTTCTGATAACTTGGCGTGCAAGGCAGAAGGTGCTGCTGATTCCAGACCTGTGCTCTGCAGTGTCTCAGCCCTCAGAGAGCCCAGCTTGGAAAGCAGGAAGAGCCCCACCAGACTGGGACAGCAGAGACGAGGTTTCTCCAGACAAACAATGAAGCTTTGCTAGCTCAGCCCTGCTATCAGTTGGATCTGTACCTGCGAATGAAAAGCAGATGAAAAGATGTACAAATTTAATCTGTTGGATGGTGTTTGTTTTTTCAGTCAGGTAACTGGAGTATGGGATCTCGCATCACAGAGCAGGCTGACAACCCGAGAGTGCAAGTAAGCAGTAGCAAAAAGCAAAACAGAAAAGGAACAGGTTCTTCCAGAAAAATACCAAACGGAAAAGGCAATTCTTAAATACATTAGAGGCAGACACACATGGGGCTGGTACAACTCAAGGGCAATGACTAACAACTTCACTTTATGATCTCTCCTGCACCATACCAACCTCTTACATAAAGTAGTATTTATTGGCAAGGATTTACACAAATTAATTCTAAGCATTCCTTTGATTGGTTTAGCCTTAACCCTTCTTGGTTTTTGTATCTTTCACTGTCTCCTGTCTATCCTCAAAAGAGAGAAGGGACAGGGAGCACCTGACTATCTCCTCACAATATCACAGTGTGTGGCATGGCACATGATAGCACTCCTTATTCTTTTCTAGTACCTGTTCAAATTTCCCAGGGCTACTAACACGTTTGCAGCCAAATTTTGAGGCCTTCTTTTTTTAAAAAAAAAAAAAAATCCAGAACTATGTCTTGTTGGATTTTATTTTAATTACATCCAGAGAAGGCAACTAAGAATGACCACAAATAGGAAAGCTTTGCCTGAAGTTGCTAATAATATTCTATCATCTTATCTTTAAATTCTTTTTTGTGGATTAGAGACACTAATAATTATGAATCCCCCAGCTTCATTTTATCTAGTACAGTAACATAATCAAAATCATCCTGCTCTAAACTCTCTATAGCAAATCCTCTTTTTAAAGCCCTTGTTCAACGTTCTCCTTCATTTTAATTTCCTTTGCTGCTGCTTATTATGCTAAAACCTGGCATCTGAAAACTGAACTGTAGCATTAACTGTTTTTTCAGCACAGACCATACCTATTCTTTCTGGTTATTAATGCTGTAAGTATATTTTTAAACACCAGGCTGCCTGCAGTGAAATGCCTTGCATTCCTATTGTGTTACTGTAAATACCATTATTATGAAGAAATGATTGACTTTGTTTAACGCACTGTTCAAATAGTCTGCAGAGATGTCTGTGGTGCCAGTGTCATTCTCTTGCTTTAATTATAATTTTAATCATCCCTGATCTTCCATTTGTTTGTGCAGTAAGATAATTATTTTTTTTCTAACACAAAGCACTGAAACGATGTCTTAGTATTATTATTTTATATTATTGATTTGCACTACGCTCCTGCTCACTCACTCCACTACATCCTCTGTTTCCAGTGCTGCTCCTAAAACCCCACCATCTAATGGTACACCCTGAAATGGCCTGCTGCATCCTAAACCCCATCTAATTTCTTCTGCCTCCTGCTCTCTGCTCGTAACCAGGATATTTGCTGACTCGTTTAGGTTTGAGGTTTGGGCTTGCCATGCCCACCTGTAGGGAAACGGAACAGTTCAGTGCAGCCCACAGCTCTGGGACTTCTCAAAGCCCTCTCCTTGTCCTGTGGCCAGTAACCTACATCAGATGTCCTTCCCAGCTTGTGGCAGACTACGCCCTTTGCTTTCAGGTCTACAAATTCCCACAAGAAGGGAGATGCAAGAGCGAGGAGCCCAATCCCCTGTGATGTGTCTGCCTTTAACAGCACTCCCGTACTGTCCTTGGCAGGCCGATCCAGGGGAACTTGCTCTGCTCTGCCAGCCGCACACCCTGCAGTCCCACGGTGTGACACCAGCCCTGAGACAGCAGACTGGGGCAATGCACCTCTTCCATCACACAGCGAGCTCACCTCAGGCTGCAGCAGAGCACACACAAGGCTCAGTTGTGAAGGACCAACGCAGTGTTGCTCGGTTCCCGAGGTCACTTCAAGCCCAGTGGAAGCTCTGCCAGGGGCTAGAGGCACTCTCATGCTGACCACAGGCACCATCGTGCCCAGAGGTGACCAGATGACTGTCATTGCTTTGCAGCAGGTGGGGGATCTACCTTTTTAACCAAGCTTATCCTGAGATAAGGTGTAGCTTTATTTCTAATTGAATACCCAGGCATGCAAGGGGAAGCACTGAAGCCCTATTAGCAGCTACCCTCTGTGAAGCAGAAGACCCTGTAGCAGCATACTGTCTGTAATTACAAGCCACTGAACTATGGTATGTCAAAAATAGCAGAAAACACGGGGTTGGTAGGATTTGCTGTATTAGTTCCTCAGAAGGAGATTCACTGATAGGTTTTGACAAAACCTGTCTTCCCCTGAATATAAATGTCAGGCTGCAATCAGCAGCAGATCCCTGCTGGCGTAGACTTACGGGGGCAGGCAGACGGCAGCCGAGGTTCACTGCAAAGGCACAGCAAAGGAACCTGCAGCAGCTCTGGGCTGGGTGTGGGGGCTCAGCGTTCCAAATCTGCACGTGCCACACACAAACAGGTGTGTGCTCTTCTGAGACTCTGAGAGCACCTTCAGGCAGGGTAAAAATCAGCCTAATAAGAACATGCTTCAAGTCTGAATGCAGAAAATCTTAAAACTCATGGTGGGCTGACTGAACCTACTGCTCCCCACAGCCTTAACTCAAGGAGGGACATGAAGGACTCCCTGGCCCTTTCCCAAACTTCTGCTGCAACAGACTCCCTGCCAGGCTGCACCTGGGCAAGGGAAGCATGACTGATTGTAGGGAGCAATACCAAGGCTGCAGAACCTGACCCCCCAGGTCTGCTCAGCCACCTGCAAGAAGTACCTGCTCACCTGCTTGTGTTCATCTGAGAAGTCAGGAAAAAAAATAACTCTCCACCTGATTATCTGAGTAGTCTTTGGATGCCTGTGCACACTAGAGAGCCTGCAGGTCATCTCCAGGAGCCAGAAAAGAAATATTACTTAGAAACAATTAAAGAGAGGCTCAGGCTGTGATGCTGGATTCATTTTTTAAAAAACCCTTCAGCATGGCAGGTATTTGGGTATTGATTGTTAGTTTATGTCCACACCTGGAAATGCGGCAAATTTCTGCTACTTTTCTGCTCCTGTAATTTCAATGAACAGGTGTTAGACATGCTGCGATGTCACTTGATATTCTGCTTTTCTGCTTTTATCTGTTTTTATCTGTGGGTTTCTTAGCTCAGTGTGAAGGGTTTCTCATCCTGCAGCCGGCTGCTGGCAGCTGCCTGCCCTCTCCTGGCAGCCTGGGGCTGCAGAGAAGGGACTTGCCCATCGGGAGCTGGTTTCATGCAGAGACAGGGACCCAAAGCAGATCCTCACAAAGGTTCTCACAGGCTGCAGTGCGTGCTGGAGTTTTCCAGTGATGGGTTAATCTTGCGGTGTGAACTGTACCAGAATACTCTGCTTTCAAATGTACCTGAAATAACATAAATACTACAGTGACTGTAAAGCACAGAAAGGTAGAATCAGAGCAAGGGGAGAGGGGCTTTTCTGGTCAGTAACTCTGGTATTTTACATCCAACAGCAAATCTCCAGAACAGCTGTACCACTGATGTAAATACATCCAGTCAAGTACACCCACCAGAGGTGAATATGCTCCCCAGGTAGCTACAAAGAAAGCATTAAGCTAGGGCTAAGTACACTGAGCATGTCTTCCCCTGTCTGACATGGGGAGCAGGCACCAGAGCAAGCTGAAAAAAGAAGCTGCAGATGAAATAAAGATCTCACTGCCACCAAAACCTGGGGCAAGGTCGTGGTGGGGGTCTCAATCTGCCATCTTCTAGTTTAGAGCCGTAACCCCTTACCCTGTCACAATAGGCCCTGCTAAAATTTCTGTTCTCATTCTTCTTACAGGCCCCCTTTGCCCCCAAAAGGCTGCAACAAGGTCTCCTCAGAATATTCTCTTCTCCATGCTGAACAATCCCAGCTCTCTTACCCTGTCCTCACTGGAGAGGCGCTCCATACTTCAGACTGTGTTAGTGGCTCTCTCTAACCATCAAGCTTTCCTGGAGAGGCTGTTCTCTAGCATTCCTTCCAAGTGACAGCAAAGCTGGATCAGATGTGACTTAGAGAGATGACTATTAGCTTCCTAACAGTCCTACCATTCCTTTTAAAGGCCACCCAGAACAATCATCTCCTTTTCTTTGCCTAGGTGGAAGACTAATTAGCACCCAAACCACCAGCGTGCACGCTGAGAGCAACGCTGTGGTTGTAAGAGCCGTGCACTCGTCAGCTTCCATTTCACACTGCCTATGCAAAGGGATGAAATCATTCTCACCACATGCTCGAATTCACATATCCTCCTCAATCAGTTTGACTTCACATGGCTATTGCCAGGGGACAGCCTGTGCATCCTGACTGACACTAGGGCCCGAGCAGAAAGGAGCTGATACAGGACAACCCTTGTCTGTCTTCTGCATTGCACTCTTTGTTTTCATATAACCATAGCATGGCTTGGGTTGGAAGGGCCTTAAACATCACCCTAAACTAGTTCCAACCTCCCTCTTATGGGCAGGCATAGACCTAGACCAGGTTGCTCACAGCCCCATCCAGCCTGGCCTTGAACACTTCCAGGGATGGGGCATCCACAACTTCCTTGGGCAACCTATGCCAGTGCCTCACCACCCTCAGAGGGTTTCTAATATCTGATGTAAACCTACTCCCTTTTCTGGAGAGGTTGTGCTTTTGCATTAAATACTGTCTTCTTTTTAACATTGCTCAGCTGGATTTAGCACTGAATAAAAGGATTATTGCCTTAAAAATAATTGTACAAAAAGCAGCAGCAGCAGCCAACGCTTATCACTGATACATCATCATCCTCTCTTCTCCCCTGCAAGACACGAATTAAAAGCCAGTTCGGGCACAGGTAAAGGGCTAACACCAGTTCCCCAGCAGGGAGAGGAGGGAATGCTCACCTGGAACTAGGGGAGGACAGGGGCAGCTGTGGGGATGGGGCAGAGCACCACTTACCCTCACTGTGCCTTCCACATTTTGCCCACTCCAGCCCAGCAGCATCATCCCCTCACCCGCTCCTGTTCTGGGGGCTGACACCTCATGGGACAGTGATGATCAGCTCCTGCTACTGCTGCCAAGCCACTTATCTTCACAAGATCTCACTTACCAGCTCCCCACAGGGGTCCAGCACGGGCTGAGGGGCAGGCAGGGATGTCTGGAGCCAGCACTGCCATTCCTGCAACCCTGCTCTGCTCTGAGCCCCCACACTCTTCAGGGAGCAGATTCAGCCTCAAGTCCCTGAGCTCCTTTTTTCACGTAAGACTGACCACAGCCTCAGGAAACAAGAAACCTATATGAAATATTATGCTTCAAATCTTGAATAGGGTTCAGCTGGCTGAGGACAAGCTTCAGAGCCTGCTCCAAAGTCTGTGAAGCTGATGGCAATGCAGCGACTCTCCCTGACTTCAGGGAGATGAAGTCCCAAGGGAAGAGCAGGTTGATCACTGACCTGCTTGCTGTGCAGTACAGGCTGAGAAAGGGAGCTGGAGCACAAATCTCTTTGGTGCATCGAGTTACAAGTGAGTCCCCTGATGCTGCAGATGCTGCAGGAAAGGTGAGCATGAGGTCTGGGTCTCCCAGGGCTTTTTGTTGTTTGGATTTTGCTGGAAGCTGCTGTTACGCAGAGACTGCTGATCTGCTTTTGCCCAAGTGTTTGTGCTTCAGAGTCACTTAATTCAGTTAACAAACAAATTCCAAACTCACACAAATTCTTGGCATTTCAGAGCATTCCCATGTTCATCTATATCCTCCTTGCTAATATTTGCCCATTTCCTTCCCTCTGTCCCCAGCCACTTCACTGCTATCAAAGCTTTCTCGTCACATTCTTTCCTTAGGCTTTAGGCTCACAAACAAGCACCATCCTTTCTTGTTGCCCCCGCAGAATACCAGGATATAAAGGACAGACTGCAGTGCCAATACAAATATCAAATTAGCAACAACAAACAGGAGCAAAACCCTTCATGTAGAAGTTTTCATGGGAAAGCTCAGGGACAAAACACCACCATGTGTTTCTCACCACACACAACTCCCCAGGCTTTATTAACAGCCCCTGTTTTTCCAGTCCCTGACTGAGGAACCGGGCCCTGAGCACTCTGACTGTCAGTTGTACATCGAGGGCAGAGAATAGCGAAGCAGATCACGCAGCATTGAGACACAGGCTGGGCAGGGCAAGGACTTCCATCATCCAGATTCTAGTAATTATGTAAGTGGAGGCTCTCCTCCACTGCCGGGGTGGGCTAAGGAGGTACACAAAATGAAAAAAACCCTGTTCACAGAATATTATTCATGCTAGCC
This sequence comes from Edolisoma coerulescens, assembly GCA_013397115.1. Lineage (NCBI taxonomy): Eukaryota > Metazoa > Chordata > Aves > Passeriformes > Campephagidae > Edolisoma > Edolisoma coerulescens. The sequence continues at coordinate 1,056,891 of VWZW01001754.1, forward strand.
TAACATCTGTTACTTTTTAAGTAGGTGCTTAAGGAAGGTTGTCAGGCCACACAGTTACTCTTTATTAAAATCCTGTAGGTCAATAGGGGAATAACTACCCTTTATTGAATAGATAAATTATACATACTAACGAAAATTCATCATAACTAAAAAGTGAGGGGCTCTTTTCTCCAGCTCTCACAGTATCTTTTAGCATACTGTGTAATACAGAGTGCGTGTGGTTTCCATTATGGAAAAAATGGTTTGCTGACTGTGACAGGCTGCAATTAGACTCTAATACAAAGCAGGGCTAGTGTAACACTTGGTGTTCATGCACTGTGCATCACAATGGGATCTCAGTCTTGTTGTCTGTTCCTTCTACCTCCCATAATGACCTTCATTAACAACAAGAGTGGGTAAAAGCCTTTTCTTTGCATGTAGTCAGCCTACGTATTCCGTAAAAAGGAAGTGATGTTACACTGACGCTACCAAACATGAATGGAGCTAAGAAATGAGCTTCTCTCTGACATTGTATTTGATGATGACCTGAGCCATGCAGAAATTCAAAAGAGGGGAGAAATTACAAGGTCACACTGGAGAAAACTCAACTTAGCTGTGTATTTCCTGAACTGGAGGGAGCTATTTGCATGCTCAGGTGCAAATAGCAGCAGCCAACAGAGAAGATGTTGAAAGAGACCTGCATATGGAAGGAAGCACAAGCACACTGGGTGTTATCTGAGCAGGGCTATTGTGATCTCTTCTGAAGAACTGGTGAGGGAGCTGGCAAGGAAGGGGCTCTGAGGGGCTGTCACAGCGGCTGCACTAGGGAACAGTCCCTGGTGACTGAGCCACACAGCAGCAGGGTGAAAGCTCTGGAGGTTGTTTCCCATCCCTGGCTTTCTTCGCTTTCCTCTGCAAGCAGCTCCCATTCAGATGCTGTGATAAAGCAGGTTTCTCATCTGCATTTTCCAAAACAGGCTGGTGGTTTGTTTACTTTTATAAAATTCTTTCCTATGACCTTGGCTGGAGGGAGCCCTCAAACTACTTCTGCTGTTTGATGTGAGCACTCCTAAGAGGACATTTTGGAAGTTCTCAGCCTGTGCATGTCAGTGGCACATACCCCGTGGCTCCCAGGTTTCAGGTACAGGAACTCAGCCTCTCAAGTAAGCCAGTTTGATATAAAAAACCCCACAGTATAGATAGGAAATAGAACATTGCATGTGTCTAATTACTGTTCCTCTGCTGCCCCAACAATTAAGAGCAATGCTAAACGATCTATGGGCTGTCACCCTCATGCCCCGACTGTGTGTTCTGAAGGGTTGATTTCACACTCAGAGGGGCACATGAGGAAACAAAGACCCCTATTTTTTCCAAGGCAGTGACTGACTGCTTGTGAAAGCCCACGCAGCAGCTTGTTACAGCCTCTGTCAGTGACAATGCAGCCAGACATCCAAAAGAGACAAGCAAACATCCAAAAGATCTGCAGAAAATAAAGCCAATCACCAGGGCTAGGATTTTCCAAGGGAAATTAAGTGGGACAACCTTACTGAAGAGTGCACTTAAAATACTCTGAATATTGCTGTCTTGCTGTGACCATATTAACTTTAATGCGACTTAGAATAGACCTGACAAGCCCATATGTGATCCAGAATAACTTCATACAATGCAAGACGCTTTTATTCACTTCCATTAAGAAGATTTCCTGCCTCACACAGCCTGACCGCAGGCAAGGTACGGTGTTAATGAGAAGGGGGGCTGAGTGAAGGGCGGCGGCTCCCGAGCACAGACGTCAGGCGAGAACGAGCAGAGCTGGGTGTCACGGACAGAGCCTTGGAGGAGGATGTACGAGGTGTATTTTCTATTGAAAAACCCACCCTCTTTGTTCGAGGAAATCTTAAGTGGTTTCGTTTCTCCGTTGCAAACAATTCACTTCCTCCTTCTTCTAGCACCAGGGAGATGCGGGGATTTTAGGCAGAACAGTAACCCCAGAGAGAGGCCACCTCTGAAACACCTACGTACACCAGTCACTCCTGGCTGCCTCAGAAACGCTGGTTTGCTGCTTGACCTATTTCTGGCTTCAGCAAGGGAGAAGAAAAACATCCCACCATTGATTTTGCAAGCAGTTGTTCTGCACAATAAACCGGTCCAAACCCCGTGTTTATTTTGCTTCCTGGGCATATGTCAGAGGAGTCACTGGAGAAGTTACAGAGATTTAGAACAGGAGATAAAGAGAAACTTGTTTTCAGTTCAAGGGGCTGATGCTTCCTAAACTACCTACCTGGCCCAGATGCCCCCTTCCTACAAGAGTTTGGTAAAAAATAAAGCTTATAAATGCTAAACCCTGTGAATTACAAAGCGGCTCTGATTCCCCAGAGGAAGGGTGTAGAGCAGGCTCTTAAAGACAGATGATAAATGAGAACCCTCCATGCAGGCTGCCAGCATGAAGCATGGCCACAAACATCCTTTCTCAACAGCCCCTTCCCCTGCCCTCACTGCCACCCCAGCCCAGCCAGCTATTTCCTCTGCTGCCCAGGGGGATGAGTCCTCCCTTTGCCCATCCTGCAGCAGCTGGGATGTCCTCCACTGGAAAGCTGCTCTTTGCTAACTAGAGAAGAGCTGCTCCCAAGCCCCTGGATAGGCAATCAAATGGAAATCTCCTGCAGCAGCAGCTGTTTTGCCCAGCAGGAGACGCTGTGCAGGGAGAAATGCTGCCCAGGAAGCAGGTGGGTACATTGACCTCTGCAGAGCCCCTCTGCAGACTCCCATCCCGGCTGGATGCAGGTCTCCAGGGAGGGCTCGGGCAGGCAGTGGGGCGCAAACATCATTTCTGGCAGGTTTCAGTCAAAGGCTCTACCTTTTAGCACTCGGGTTTGTGGTGGGTAGAGGCAGCACAGCAGAGGCTGTTAAGGTGCGGTTTCCCAGGCAGGGCAGCACTACGGGGATTGCTTTTACATCAGGTGTCGCTCGCTGGGGTCTCGGGCATTAGCTGAGATCACAGCACTGGCAGCAGTCACCTCCAAAATTAAACAGGTGACATCTGCCCATGCAGAGCGAAGTGAAATGCGAAGCAGGAGGCAACACCATGACAACACCTAGCAGCTAATTTTTTTTGAGCACAACATGAACACAAGAACAGACAGGCTGGGCAAGAGATTTTTCCAGTGCCCTTCCCCGTCCCTTGCAGTAGCCTCACAGATTCACAGAATATCCTGAGTTGAAAGGGACCCATGGGGTTCATCAAGTCCAACCCCTGGCCCTCCACAGAACAACCCCAAAAATCACGTCATGTGTCTCACAGGCTGGGAAGGCATGTAGCAAAGTTTCCCCAGAATATTTTGTCTGAGGGTTTGAGGAACTGAAGCTTCCCTCTGAGACTTATGGCAGAGGGCTGGAAATGCCAGTGTGCCCACACAAGTCCTGTGCTAGGAAGCATGGAAGTGAAATGCCTTTGAGGCTGCTCCAAGAAGAAAAGCTGGGGCTCACAGCTACAAGGAAGCCTTGTGAGATGGCCCTGTGGCGAGGAGTGCCTCTGAGAGGTGTGCAGGAGAGGAAGGCACTGGACAAGGGTAATTGCTGCCCACCCAGGGCCCTGCCCTGCAAATCTCCTGGTTTAGCAGATGCAGGTGAGGGGGTGCCTCGGGCAGCAGGAGAGGGAGCTGCAGGACGTGCTGCTCCTGTTCCCATGTCACCTCAGGAACCTCAGCCCAGCCACCGTCATCTGTCCATGGTTAACACAAGGAGGCTTGGAAGAAGCAGGAAAAAGCTGATCAATCTGTGATGAAAGGGGCTGTAAATCACACATGCAAGGGACATGGGGACAGGACAATCAGCTGTCATTAATGAAGTCCTGGGCAAGAGAGATGAGGAAGCAAAACACTGCACTCTCACCTGGCTCCTGCAATTATGCAGTAAGCATAATTAATTAAACAGAGACACCTATTTTTGGAGTTAGGAAGATACAGCAAGAGTGCCTAAAAATCAGATGCTCCTAAAAGAGAGTGGAGAGGGGGGCTACAGAGAGCAAATGCTCTGCCTGGAAGGCACCAGCAGTGGCTTGCTGTGCTCTCCTGACCACTGCCAGGAGGACATCTCCCATCTGGGGAGTCACAGCAGCACAGGGAGGATCCTCTGGCAGCAGAATAATTGAAGATTTCATAATCCAGGGCCTTTTCCCATGCCTGAGGACAGACTGCTTGATCAGCACCTTGCAGTCAAGCTTGAGCTATCAGATATGCTTGGTATTCGGAGAGGTGAGGAGGAATTTCAGAGGAGCTGGAGAAACAGCAGTTTCTCCCTTGCCAGAGGCTGTGTCTGCCGGTAAGGAGACAAAAGAACATCCAAACTGAAAACAAGGCAGCTAGGTGGGAAATTCCCCTCATTATAAGTATGAAGAGTATTTTCCTAATGGGAGAAGTCGGGAAAAAGGGCTTAAAAAGTCCTCATCTCCTAAACAGACTTTTTTCCCCCCAGCAATTCACACACAGAAACTCCCCTTCAAATACTCCTTCTCAGAAACTGAGGCTGTAAAATCTGCAAGAGTATGCTGCATTTCACTGAGGAATGCAAAAAACCTACCAAAAAGGATGCGAGAAGGAAAGAGAGCCACCACCAGGTGCCCCCCTGGTGAGGAACTGCTTGCACATAATCCCAGTCTGACCACAACTTTTGGGGAGGTTTCAGTCACTGGTGGTGCTTCCTTGCTCACTGGCCCCCAGGGGCTTTCTCAGCTGGTGCCACACCAACTTCTCACACACATGTCACACAGGAAAGCAATCTGTCTGTGACAGAGGTCCAATTTTGTCGTTGCTGCTGTGCAGCATGCATGGGAAGCCGCTCGAGGAACTGGTAAATGACAAAGATCTGAAGCATCTGGATGACTACTGCCATATCTCCTTTGTGGGGGCACAGTCAGACCCAGAAGTGTCCCAGCAGTACGGGCTGTGCCCAGATGCGCGTAGGGTAATAATTAATTTCTCAGTTACCTGGGTGAAATGAAACGTGGGGGTGCCTGGGGACCCTTCCTGCTGTGGGTGTAAGTCACCCCACATCCAGCCCCTGCCAGACCCCAGGCAGTTCTCACTCTGCCCCTCGTTCCTCTCTACAGCCTCATCCATCAACCCAGTCTCACACAGTGACTAAGACGACCAGTTCCTCAAGCTGTGCCAGGATTGTTGCTGCAGTTCCCATGTAGGGCAGGAGGACCCTAGAGACTCTTTCATGTCTGCATCCTATAGCAAAAAAAAAAAAAATCTGTGAAGTGATAAGATGAGAAAGTTGTTATCAGTCGTTTCCGTGACTGCAGACACCGCCTGCCCAGTGCTGTGGTTGCTTTTCCTCTGGTGCTCACAAAGGCTCCAAGGCTATTTTTTTCCTTAGGATTGGAAATAAATCACTCCAATCAGTTGCTTTCCTTGAGGTGCTACAAAACAAACTCCAGTGGAAATGTTATCACTGGTAACAGATTTAGCCTGCAGGACCATGTGCTCGTTTAAATTTTAAATCTGAAAATAGTTTCTGGTGGTACCATGTAAATAGAAGGTATGGCCAGCACAGGCAGATAGAAATTGAGTGAATTTATATGACTGGAAGTTATTTATTTCTGCCTCTGACAGTTACTGAAGAAACCATGCCTCGTCACTCCTCCTGTGCATTCAGGACACTGGAGTGAGTCGGAGGAGGAAGAGCATGCTGGAGACAATGCCACTTTAATGATCACACAGATGCTTCTCTCTCTCACACTTACCTGCCAGACAGATATCTGGGAGAAATAAAACATATACTGTCCTGACAAACAGACTGTGTCTGATTCCCACCACTGCCAGAATTCCAGCAGTGCCTAAGAGCCCAGAGGTGTCATCTTTGCACTGCTGCTTACCTTGCTGCCTTGCAACCTGCTGATACAGGCTTGGTGGGACAGCAAAAGGGGGGTTGAATACATAGCCTTCTCAAAAAAAAAAAAAAGAAAAAAGAAAAAAAATCAGTTGTTTTCCCTGAAAGCTGCATAAAGAAACCCACTGTGAGGTGGGAAGATAGTTGCACAAGAGAGGCTGTTCTCTGCTCAAAATTCAAAGCCTGCTCCTGAGGCAGAGCCTGCATGCTGGAGGCAGAGGCACGCTGCTTTTCTCCCCAAGTGCCCTGGCAGCAGCTGCAGGAGGAGACCCCGCCACGCTCAGCCCAGAACCACTGCCTGCAGGGCATGGCTCAGCTTTGCTCCCCACACAGTCTCAAGGCTCACAGGCTGGCCAGAACCCGGCAGATTTAAGCCGTGTCCCTGGCAGCAGCTGTCGTTCCTCCGGGGGCCAAGGCCTTGCCCTGCAAGACTACCACAGCCTCTCAAATAGTAGGTTCTCCCTCCTCTTCCCTTGTACACAAAAGTGCTGCTTTCCTAAAATACGGACACTTTCCTAAAATGCTCAGCTGTAGTCCTGCCTGGCACAAGCCAGCTCAGGCCACACAGTTCAGTCTTGCTGAACTTAAAACAATCTGAGAGCAGGATCCTGTAAGTGGCAATCAGACAACTTGTCCCCTTAAAAGAGTCACTGAACAGCAAAACGAAAGCAGCAAAGCCTTCACACAGGCTGAGGCCAAGTGAGAGCCAGGGAAGCAAAGGCAGCACAGAAGAGATGCTCTGTCCTACCTTGCCAGAGCTTAGAAAGAAGGCAGGGATTTGGGGAGACCAGGAGTTGTCTTTGCAAGGTAAAAGGCTTCAGCACACACAGCAAGGTGTGCTCAGATATACAAGGTTTTCTCCCTCATCTTGCCTAACAAAGGATGCTGACCCAGGAAAACAGGAGGAGATCCGTCCTAGCATTTCCCAGCTGCACCTAGTGGGACAAGCATTCTTCACACCATGATTTTCTTGCCCCATGCTCCATCTTTCCGACTGTGCTGTCTGGTGTGGCTGGATGGTGTCCAAGGGCTGTGTGTCCCTGTGACAGCGTTGTCTTTAGGGACATAATGACATGAGAAAAGGGAAGGGGAGAAGCAGCAACACAAAAGACTGACTGGCAGAGCCCAGAACAAGATTTTAGGCCTGGCATAGAGGAAAACTCTGTTTCTGATGTGAAGCAAACTAGATCTAGAAATGGAAAAAGAAAAGCTAGGGAAGCCCTCAGCATCAATCTTAGAGTCTGGCTTTTTAGAGAAACCATCTTTTAGGGTCATGGACTCATCTGCCAGGTGGCACATCTTTTTCAACTGAATCCTCACCACAGACAGGCTTTTAGCCCAATTTGTTCAAAAAAAAATCAAACAAAACAAAACCAAACCAATCCCCCAAAACCACACATGCAGGAAAGACTGTCACAAATGCACAAATGCTAGGGCTTGTCATTTCATATCTTCTTTAAAACAGAGGTTATTTCACAACCCCACAAACATAAGGAATCAGGGAAATTATAGGTCTGTATTACTTAAAAAAAAAAGAAAAATCATTTCATTTGTTCCATAGAATCATTAAGGTTGGAAAAGACCTCCAAGAGCATCATTCCAACCTTTGACCAAATACCACCATGCCCACTAAACCATATTGTGAAGTGCCACGTCTGCTCAGTGTTTGAACTCTTCCACAGATGGTGACTCCACCACTTCCTAGGGGAGCCTTTTCCAGTACTTAACCACTCTTTCAGTGAAGAAATTCTTGCTAATATCCAGCCTGAACTTCCCCTGGTGCAACTTGAGGCTGTTTCCCCTTGTCCTCTCACCAGGAGAAGAGACCAGTTTGTGAGAGTCAAGAGTGGCCACTGTACAGGCAAAGTATTTGGATTTAAGAATCCTAAGAGCATTCAGGGCAACAGTAGGGCATTGAGAGCCGTATTAGCTGTGATATAGCTACAGTTCCATAGGATCACCCCAAACATTTGCTGCAAGTTGAGTTTTTATTCACATTTTATTTCTTTTCCATGTTTAACAAAAGATGGCACTGCAAAATGTAGAGGGGAAGGGAGCCTGGCCGCAGTCTCCCCCTCTCCAGGCTGTTCTGGCAGTCAGCAGGGAATTGCCACACTTATCCACGTCCTTATTTAACGCTTCAGTCGTTCTTCACACTCCTGTACAGGAGATGCCAGGGCTTGCAGACAGGTCTAGCAGCAGGTGGACCAGGACTCGAGCACTCTGTGAAGGAATACAAAACACCAGCTAATTAAATCTATTGTTAAAACAATTTGTTTCTTGCTGGGGCCGAGTGATCTGACAGCGTTTAAACAAGGCAGGTTTCATTTCTGAGGGCAGACTGCCATCTTCACTCAGGAGCTCCTCACCCCAGTCATTTTAGATTCAAAGTGCAGATCAGCGACAGAGAAATAGCAATAAAATAAAAACCCAAGGCCAAAACTCTGGCTCTAGGAGGAGTATTGTTCAGTGGGAAATTCCATGGTTAAGCCAAGCAGCAGGAGCTGCTAGAATAAACAACGGTGGCAAGCAACGAGATCCTCAGCACACAAATCACACAGGTCTATTTCCAAGGAACACCTGCCCCCAAGAGGGCACTGTGATATTGTGTATTCCTCCTGGCTTGGGCACTGGGAGATTTTATATATATATATATATGTATATATGTCATGGCATGGGAGCACCCACGGCCGGACAGTGGGGTGAAGGAATGCCATCCCTCCAGCCCAGCCCAGCCCCACAGCCACTGCCAGCAGGCAGGGAGAACACCTGGCTTCTGCCTTCGATGGATTCACTTCCCTTTTAGGGAAACCCACAAGCAGGAAAGCAGCAAAAAGCCCGGTTTGCTGGAAAGCAAAACAGCAAATGGAACGCAAGATCTGCTGCTACTGGTGTGAGCAGGTCTGTACTCATTCCCCACCCAAAGCACCCATCCCTTGGCAGCTGGGTGTGATAAGCCTCGGCTTCCTTGGCAGTTTTCCTACCAGGGTCACAGATAGCTTCTTGCTTGATTTCTCAGGCAGTTTCAGCTTCAAATACCTTAAAGGCCTGTGCAGTGAGATGCTGGATGTAGTAAACAGATGGTGTCTGCTCAGCAAACAGACCTGCAGACCCTGTCAGCTGCCTCCAGCCTTGTTCCCCAAGTGCCTGCCTGTCTCCCTCCCTCTTTGATATGTGCACACCAACTACCTGGTCCAAGATCACCTCCTTCAGCCACGTAGAATGTGCCTTTAGAATCTGGCCCTACTATCTTCCAAATCTCAGTCTGAACTTTCTCATCAGTCTTGACTGCTCTGAAGCTCTTTGGTTTGCATGTCTGGCCTGCCCTCTCCTTCAGTCCTCCCAGACAGGCTCATCCAGGGCTAACCAGACCTGTGAGAGAAGCCACTTCAGGGATTTGTGGAGCACCTTCGGAAAGGTTTTAGCACATGACTCCACAGCACCTCATGAAATCGGCCTCTGATAACATCCATACCACTTAAAGCATTTACATCTGCTTCGTAGCTCTAAAACTCTGCCATCAGCTTTCCAACTCTATGTACCATAGGCTGCCACAGCCTAATTATAGACCAAATTCTGCAGTCCCTAATTGGTCACAAATTACTTACAATAGGTGCCAGACAACTAAATCTCTTTCTGAATACATCATGCTCTCCACAGGCAGGTAAGTAAATCAGTGTAAGGAGGAAAGTGTTGTTTACTTGGGACAGTTAAACACAAAATGCTTACCTGTTTTTCGAGATTATATTTGGATTTAACAGACATAACTTGATGTGGTAAGAAAAGTTGGGAACTGAGAATCTTTGCTCTCGACCCTCATTGCCACCCATTTCCAACTCCATTTCCACTAACCCAAGAGGCCCTTGCTGTGGCTTTTGAAAGCTTTGCCTTGCTTAAATCCTCACCTGAAGCCCTCTCCCTCCTGTTGGACAGCCAGCCATGGGGGAGCACCGGCTACCTCTGCCTGGGGACAGACAGCAGGCACACAAACACAGATAAGCAAGGCACCAGCTGTGGGAGGCATTTAATCTTTCAGCTATGAAAGAGGTTTTTTGTGGCTCCTGAGGCAACAAGGAGAGCAGAGACATGTTCCTTGCTTTCGGGTATGAGCAGTATGGAGCCCCAGTTCCTACCCACAGCTTTGCTACCAGCTCCCAGCACCCAAGGGGATCTCAGCAGGCAGACTAGGCTGTCTCCCTGGCCTTGAGGAGGGGCAGGAAGAGCAGGCTTAGTGCTTTTCTTGACCCAGCAGCCTGTCGGTGCTGCACAGCCCTTCCCCTTGGCTTGTGGGGGTGTTTGGAGGATCTCCCTGCTACGCACTCAGGAATCAGCCACTTGAGGGCCCAGCCAAGTGTCTCCAGCATGGGCCAAGAGAGAAACAGCTTCCCAGCTTTCGGAAGGGAGGTGGTGGGAAGGAGCCCTCTGAACAACGACAAAGGGAGAGCAACACCTCCAGCCAGGAAAGGGTGTGGTGATCTCCCAGGCCGAGTACCCCATGTGTCGTAAGCCGTGCCGAGATCGACAGGCTTTCCCGACAAATCGACAGCAGAGACAGAAAGGTTCTCTGTGAGGAAAATCCACAGAGCACTTTTATTCGACTACCCGCGAAGCTGCTCCACAGACAAAGACCCAGAGAAAGGGNATAGGCTTACCAGCTTCCACACCATGTGCTCCCCTCTCTCTGCCATGCCTACCCTCTCAGCAGGCATTCCAGTGCTAAAAAGCAAAGCTTGCTTCCCTGTGCAGCTGGTTTTCCTTTGCTCCGACAAGCCAGGCGTGACTTTCCACTTACTGCAAGGATGGAGGCATATGATCTCACTGTGCTTCCTCTTTCCATAACAATTTTGGTACAAAGCCTCTCAGAGACAGACCTGCCAAGAGAGTCTTCCTGCTCCTCCAGCAACTCACTTGTCACTGCCTGCTTAGCCCCTTTTGTCTCCGTCTCCGCTCTAGTTTTTTGCCTTCAGGTTTGAGACTCCTGGCAGGTGCAGCCTGACGATGCCAGCTGCAAAATCCTCTTTGCAGGGCAGCCCATTAGCCCTTCTATCTTTTGTCTCCTTTGGCACCAACTGAGGCACTCACAAGCTGCTCCAAGAGGTGGTAGTATGGCCTATTGCCATGAATCTAGTCCCTCTGATGGCTTACAAACCCATTTTATGTCCCTCACATGGTTTAAATTCTAATTTACATGAAGAGATGTTTCTGGCACAGGAGTGCCAGCCTCAGGTTTCTCTTTGGTGTCTGAACAACCTTGGTTAATCAAGTGGATATCCAGAGAGTTTGCTGTTTGGTATTATTCCTCTCACCCTGCTGAATTTCTGGGAGACTTTGTACTAGTCGCACACCCAGCTTCACTAGTTTATTCCGCTTGAAAAGAGGGTAAGGGCAAGATGTGATGGCAAACAGCTGCGAGGGTCACAGCCACTTCTGAACACCAGGAATGTGAGGTCCTAAAGCTCCTTATCTGTCAAAGGGATAAAAACCCCAACATAGCCTGAGTATCTGAAACAGACACCAACCCTTGAAGCCTGAGAGGGAAGAAAGAAGAAGCAAAACCAGCACCTTGCCAAGCACAGCTTTCTGACTACCTGACACTCTGGTTTTCTCCCTGTCTGCACTGCTGCTGCTGCCAGGGAGGAGCCACAAGGCCATGGCCAAATTTAGGGTGCCATTGTGCAGACACACAACATCAGATGTTCAGAGACAAGGTTGTACCTTTGACTTCCCAGGTCTGTTCGACACCAGTGCCTAAAATAACCACACAGACACCTTGATTTTGCAGGAAAGGATCTAGGGCAATGACAGCAATACAGCTCCCGAGGCAGCTGGGATTCAGTACACTTTTCATGGGGTCTGCCCTACTTCTCAGCTGCTCAGATATCACACAGACCAGCAATCAGTTACCACACTGAAGAGTTCCTGGCAATAAAGGGGCAAATAACATCACCGTTGAAGTGAGAGTACTTGCCAAGTGTCGTTTCCTTCACTGGCTGTGCCTTAGCCCATGAGTGGCTGCACCTCTTACAAGTTGGCCTCAGCTTGGCTTGTTCTCTTTGGTACTGATACCTAGAGGGTGTAGCATAGCTTTGTGGACTACAGAGGAATTCTCACATGCAGAATTTTCACCAGCCTTCTGTACCTGCAGCACCCAGATAGATGGAAAATAGTGCTGTGAGCAGCATGCTTCTTTTCAGGCCACCACTTTCTGTGAAAGTAAAACAATCGTACTTTTAAAAGTACTAAAATCAAATACAGGATAAAGCACAGAAAATTTTTGTTTACCTATTGCTGGCAAGAACATCTTGGAAACTTCAGCATCTGCTGGGAGAAAACTGTGGTTACCCTTTGTGCTATCTATAATGTCTTAGTAAAGCAAAAATGTTAACGTTGTTTTTACTTATTGCACAAAACTTTGCCCATTCCCATATTCACAGGGTGCTAAGAAATAATGTCTGGTCATGGACTTGCCACGAATTGGACACCTAGGAATTTCTTGACTGGTCTTGAACATTGCAGCCCTTGGGCAAAATATTTCTGCTTGTATGGAAATAGAGGTATTTAAAGAAACCTCAAGGGCTCCGTGCAAGTGCAGAGGTCATGCTACACATTGTAACTTACAGCCTCATGGCATAAGGTATAAAAATATGGTTTGTTATGGCTTCTTGGACATCTGCATTCACAGGAGTTATATTTCGGTACACTTGAGCCAGCAGGCCCCATGTTACGCTCAGCAGTGTCCCCTCACAAGTGAAATCCCTGCCCCTCACGTGTCAGTCTGTCATCAGATCAGTGGCAGGCATCTGCCCAGGGGCACTGGAATGGGTTCACAGGGAGAGGGGAAAGTTCCCAAAGCATGCATGATCTAATGGCCCTCGTTAGCTGCCTGGTTTGCCACATGCATCTCAGCTGGGATCTCAGTAATTGCACTGGGGTAGTGCTGCCTCTGTGAGGTTCGGCAAGAGGGCAGCCCCCCAAAAGGCACCACACAGGCACGTTATTAATGAAAAAAAATCTTTGGGTGATGCAGAAAGGAAAAAGTCCCTCCTCCATTAGAAGTGACGGCTTGTTTGTTCTTCTCCAGCCGAAGGGAGCTGTACACAGTGCATAAGGCCAGAGAGCTTCAGCTGCATTCGCTTCTCAGCAAGGCTGACTTACCTGGGTGGTCCTTCAGGAGTTACCAGCCCTTTGGCAGAGGGATGGTCCTTCAGGAGTTACCAGCCCTTTGGCAGAGGGATGGTCCTTCAGGAGCTGATCAGCCCCTGGTCAGAGGGACTAACTGCAGGTCAGGCTGGTGCACAACCATGCCACCAGAGTCAGAAACATCCCATAACAAAAACCCTGGCAGTAAGTTCCAGTAATTTATACCTCTGCAGGCCAGCTCCTCCTGCTCACATGCCACACTTAACAAAACAGTAATTGCTGCCTGATTTCTAATAGTTGTCACTAAAAAGAGCAATGGAACAAGTCAGTTCTACAAACACAGCTTTGATGCAAAAAATGCTCTAGAAAGCACAGAAGGTCAGCATTTTTTTTGTGTATGTTGGTAGTGAGTGCACTACTAAAGTATATCGGTGTGACCTAAATATTTATACCACAGGTAGCAGTACCAGGGGTGCAGAGATTGAAAGCAAAAGAGATTTTTAGGTGCATTTTTATACCAATAAATGTTGAGCCAGCAGCCAACCAAGCAAAAATCTGTTTCTCTGAGATCTAAGGACAGCACAGAAAGCTGAGCTCAGCTGTCATTCCTCCTCCTTTGCCTGGCAGTGCCCTGCCAAACCAAACCCTCTTGTCCCAGCCTCTCGCTGCCTGCCTTTGGAGCTGTTTGCAGCAGTCCCAGGCCGTGCTGCTGGCTGTGGGGCAGGAGCTCAGGGATGCACAGCAGTGATACCTGCAGCCAAGGCAGCTCGCAGAGCTGCAGCCTGGAGCGTACAGGAGGGGGAGTGTTTGCTTCGATAGCTGCTTCCTCCCTGGGAAACCAGGGTTGCTTCCCTGTCTCCTTCAAGCTCTCCCGCCCCCAGGATGCTCCGGCAGCATCTGGCTGCACAAGGCTTTTTCTGGGCTCCCAGGAGGGCTTACTGAGCCTGAAACTGCCCACTTCAGCCAAGCTTGCAGAAAACTTCCCAAAAGCAATCTGCTCCCTCAGCAGATGAATTACCAGCAGCACAGGACTCTACTACATTACTCCTTACCATTGCAACCTGATTTGTAGCTGCCACTTTGGTTTTTCCACAGCTGTGTGGACACTCCTTCTTCTGGTGATGTTATTGTAGGGGCTTCAAAGGGGCTTCCCGTAAGCGAGGATTTACCTGTAGGTTTTGGGAACGTGCCTGTGATGTGACTGCCCATTGCTATTTTAAAAGACATACTGAGCATCAGCCAAGCCCCTGTAGATGTCTGCACACACATCCTTCTATTCCCAGGAGCAGCAGTGGCATTTTCCAGAGGTGCTTTGGTAGTAACGGGGGAAGGGAAGCCTGGTCTAAGCATTTTCCCTCATAAAAATGCCCACATTGGTTTAGTTATGTTTGGCCATCTCCAAGTTCCCAGCTCCTCTGAAAAGTCCAGCTCAGACCTCTGCTGAAGTCACTGTGGTTATGACTCAAGGGCTAAACTTGTCGGGAAATCATGCGTATCCAGCAAAATGGGTTTCTGCATCTGGCCTGCTGATTGCTACGTGGGATTTTTTTTCTGTTTAGTAACCACAGTTTCTGAACAGGAACTCCTAGAAATGGCTTGATCCACTTCAGAAATAAAAATGTGGGGGCATTTATTTGAAGGCCCAGCCATGCCCGATGGTACAGCCTGATGGTATTCCTGGTGGTGTGTGCCTGGCAACCACATTTCCATGGTGTGTTGAATTCCCATACTTCCAACTGGCCTGTAGAAATGACATCTGAAGTGGGAAAGGGGTTTGGTTTGGACCCACGACTTCTAAGCAGATAAAACTCGACATGGTGACTGCATTACTTGCTCTTAGCTCAGAGCAAAGCACCCCTGCAGCACATATAGGCCTGTGTTTGCAGCTTTGAGCTATTTTAATTTCCTCAAGTGACTTCAGGACACTGACGAGATGGACTCACAAGAAAGATTTTCTTTCATCTTCAGCTGATCACCATTCCTCTTTATAACTGACTTGCAAAATGAAACATATATTCAAAAATTAAAAATAGCTTTTGGGTTGGTATTTAGGAAGATGGGGTTTTGTGGTCCTGGGCTGCTTTGTACAGCTGGAAAGGAAATGTGGGCTCTACAGGGAGGACAGGATCCTCAAGCAGCTTAAAAAACCCAGCACAAAGCAGAAACAACTGTTTGTGAAAGCCAAGGATGCAGCACCTGGAAGAATGAGCTGACACCAGCCTGAGATGCAGCATGTGATGGGAGGGATGCCTTGCTCTGGAGTGGGTGTTTGTGGCCCAGCCCAGCTGCCCTCTGCTCAGTTTGACTGCCACAGTATGGCAACTAAAACTGACTAAAAGCTTTTAAAACCCGAGTTACAGAAGGTCTCTGAAGGATCTCTGGTCTCACTTCTTCTCTGTAAGTCTCCAAAATACCACTTTGATAAAAACAGAGAGCAATTCCAAGTTCAAGAAACCGAAAAGCTGCTTCTTCTGAAAGATGCATTTAAAGTTCCTGGTCCACCCCACACAAGGTCAGAAAGCCTCCCTGGTAACATAATAGCTCTGTGCACCATCACCAAAGAAGTCAATATTTATAGCCAGCCAAGGTGGTTCACAGTGCCAGGAGAAGTCACTCCTTTGTACCACTCTGTGTAGTTCAGATTTTAATGTAACTAATGCCCTGCAGAAAACTGGTGTAGGTCCCCAAACGGGTCCCTGATCTCTGAAAGCTGACATTTACACTTTCATCCACACAGCCCTGTGCTGAGAACTCAAGTGAGGAGGCTGAAAGGGTAAAAACTCTAAAACACCCAGCCCCAGCAGAGTTCTCCCCTGTGTGCACAGGCACGCCAGGGGCACCCGTGAGCAGAGGGGGCCCACCAGACGCCCGTGTCATCACCCGAAGGTGCTGTCACACACAATCTTCCACCCGTCACAATGCCTGGGTGGGGCATGGAAGCGAGGGTTGCCGTAAGTGAAGGTGAGCAGCTACCATGCAGCAGACATTACAGCTTCCTAATCCTGCAGCAGAACACCAGCTCCAGTTAAGCCAACTGGGATCACAGATCATGCCAAGGTCTGATGGAGGAGAGAGGGTACTCAATGAGATGGGCTACAGACTGGGTCAGACCATAGGGGAGGGCAGCTTCTCCAAGGTGAAAGCAGCCACCTCCAACAAATATAAGGGCCCCTTGGCTGTCAAGGTGGTGGACCGGCAGCGAGCATCCCGAGCCGTTGTGTTCAAGTTTCTGCCTCGGGAGCTCTCCATCATGCGCAAGATCCAGCACCCCAACATCGTGCACGTCTTCGAGCTCATCGAGGTCTGCAACAGGAAGCTCTACATCGTGATGGAGGCCATGGACACTACCCTGCTGCAGATGTTGGAGAATCTGGGAAAGCTGCCCTGTGCCCCCAACGCTCGGGACATCTTTGTGCAGGTTGTGAGGGCCGTGCGCTATCTGCATCATCGTGACCTGGTGCACCGGGACCTCAAGTGCGAGAACGTGCTGCTCTCCTCTGACGGCCACCGGGCCAAGATCAGCGACTTCGGCTTCAGCAAGGAAGTCAACGGCTACCCGGACCTGAGCACCACATTCTGCGGGACGGCGGCCTTCGCTTCCCCAGAAGTGCTCATGGGCATCCCCTACGATGCCAAGAAGTACGACATCTGGAGCTTGGGGGTGATGCTCTATATGATGGTGGTCGGCAACATTCCCTTTGATGATACCAATGTCCAGAGCATGCCCCAGCTGCAGAAGAAGGGGGTGATGTTCCCAGAGGGGCTGCCCCCACTGCCGGAACCCTGCCAAGCCCTCATCACCCAGCTGCTGCAATACTCCCCGGCCTCCCGGCCCACAGTGGGACAGATAGCCAAGAACCGCTGGCTGAACGGGGACATCTGAAGGAGAGAGCCCTCCTTGAACATTCTGGAACTTTGCACTTTGGTGCAATAAATACTGTCACGAAAAAGCATTTCTGTGGTTCATCAATTATTTTGAGGCCCAGGCGTGCCTGCGTGTGGAGCTTGTTGGACTTCAGGCACCAGCGAGGCCCTGTGCTCTCAGGAGGTGGTCAGAGCCCAAAACAGCAGTGTGAGCCCGCTGCAGGCTGGGTTTCGAGACACAGCAGCCATGCAGAGCTGCCAGGGCAGGGTGATGAGGTGCAGCAGCACAGCCCATGATGGTGCCTGCTCCCTAGAACACTAAAACTCCAGCACAACCACCCCAGTCTGCTGCTCCCCACCCCCTGCTGCTGTGTGCACAGGGACTATGGGAGGAGAGCTGCTCTCACAGGGGTCTTGGCTTCTCCTCAGCCTTATTCACCACCAAACTGTATTTAAGCAGGTGGGAGGGGAGAATCAGTGGTCCTACAAATCACTCCTGCAGAGAAAATGTCACATTTTTTGTGTGCCACTATTTCAATCTCACAGTGATACTCACAGCCCAATTTCACACTAGGATCTTTGCAGGCAGCTGGACAGCATTACCCAGCCAAAAGTTTAGGTGTGGCTTTGAGATCCCCACCTTACATGGAACATCTTTCAGATATTTATTCTTAGCAATATTTGAAATGTCTGCCAAAAGATACTTGATGAGAAACGTCACTGGCCATGGAGAACCTGAAAGGGAAAAATGATAAAGGTATGAAGGAGATCCACTTTTTTAACTCCTGCTGTCCAGCTTCAGAGTGGAAAATTACCAGTTACTCTTAATGCAACTCCTGGAATCTTTTATGGGTCCCTATGGGCAAGTTCCATTTTCAAAGGGTTAATTAAAGGTAGGAGATGGCATCTGAAATGTGCTCTCATGAGATATTTCAACCCCCTCTAAACAATCTCCAATCCAGCTTCCACTGGAATTGAAGTCTAACAGGAAATGTCCAGTGGGGTGGTTTGATGGTGATGGTGGTGCTGGTGCCTCGTGAGCTGACACAGCACAGCCCTGGCAGCACGGCCCATGGCCAGACCATGTCTGACATAAACAAACCAGTGCACGTGGCTCTGCTGGAGGAGGAGGAAACACCTTTCCCAAAGCAAACATTTTGGGTCTATTAAAAGCAGCAGTTTAAGTAGAACAAGATGTGGCAGCAGAGTCAGCCCAAGGCTTTTCAGCATGCAGGCTACAGGGAATTTTGCCACCCCCAGAATGAAGATTTATTTTGTTCTTCTCCTTACAGCTGCAAAATAAATCTTACAGCAGCAAAGTCCAAAGTAGACAGAATAATGGGATACGAAGGGTGTCTTGTGGCCATCCATGGCTGTGGAAACAGGCTTGGGAAGGATCAGGAAGGGGATGGAAAAGAAGGAGAGAAGTCATAAGGATGTGGGAAGCAAGGAGGTGGACTTCAGGGTAGTGAAATTTCCAGCAAGGCTCAACACTTCTTTTCCTACTCACCTTCCAGCCACCCCAGTCTCATCCCAGTCCATGCCCCAGGACATCCAAGTACCTGTCCATCTCCATCTACTGCCTCCCTCCAGCCCTTGCTTGCCTCCAGGTACCTCCCCACAGCCTGGGTGCTGCTATATTGCCTCTCCTTTTGTTCCATCCTAATCCTCTTCTATTAAAGACAAAGCTAATACAAAGGGAGTCATTCTAAAACCCAGACCCCATTAATCTCCCCTCAGCACCACATTCTCCTAAACGGTTGCATCTGTTGAGAACACGAGCCGGGAGGGATGACTGATGTTTTGCAAGGCTGAACCCCTCTTGGGTGGCTTGGGAAAGCAGCTGGGGTTCAAGTGGGGAGAGGTTTGAGCGAGCCACAGGAGGCTCGTCAGGCTGCCCGCGGCCCTCGCCCTCTGCAGGCAGGTGGTGATCTCCCAGGGCCGGCACTAACGACCTCAGAGCAGTCCCCAGGCTGCGAAAATAGCCCATTACACGTCTCATTATGCAAATTAAAAATAAAAATCACAATTAAAGACCCTGAGCCAATTCTTATCTAATTTGCACCAGTGGGATGTCGCTTTTGAAGGAGGGCAGGATCAGAGGCTGAGGGCTCTGCCAGCCCCCCACCACTCCAGAGGGCTCTGTGTCTGCTAAACCTGCTGCTTCCCTAAGCTTATTTCCTCCTCAGGAGGGTAGAAATGCTTTTTAACCTTCCTGGGAGGTGCACAGTCGCTGGAAGTGCCCCTTCCCTGACTCCTGGCAGATGAGCCCCAGTGTCCTGGCCACGAAGCACAGTGCCCTGTATTTATGGGGCAGCCTTTGAACTTAGAACAAGCATGTGATGGAGGCAGAAACAGCCACCCTGGGGTGTCAATATCCTGATCAGTCCCACCAGACTGGTCCTGCAGTGTGACTCTGTCCTCCCCAGGCTGTTTGGAGCGTTCTGGTGCAGTGCAAACTGGGAATGAAGGGTCCTGTGTGATGCCAGCACCGAAGAAATACCTTTCTATGGGAGACCTGATCACCATGCACAATACACAAGTAACTATATGCTGTTTAATCCCTCTCCAAGGATAAGGAGGTAAATGTTCAGGGCCTGTATGAGGCTGCTGTGTGGTGTGCCAGCACGTGGCTCCTGTTGGCTCATTACATGGTGTGAGCATTACCCCATCCACAGCCCTCTCGCTGGCTGCCATGGTGCCTGTGTCATCGACAGGCTCACTGGAAAATCTTTCAGATTTTTAGACGTGTGTCTTGAAATCAGTTAGAGGAACTCTTAAAAGGACATTCAGCAGAATGGAGTGTTTAGTGTTTTCTTGAGATCATCTTGAAGCAATTTTACCCCATTTAATCTCAGAAGAGCATTATAAATTTTGAAGATGTCTTCCAGACCTTTAGTATAGCTCTCCTCCCACTGCTTTTTTGTCCATATTCTGCATCACTTTGCCTGAAATACAGCCTTTATTTCAGGCAAATGAAAGGAAGGGAGGTAATTCACGGCACGCTGACATTAAAGCTCCCTTTTCAGCTAAGCAAAATTTGCTTTCAAGATTTCAGGCCATAGCTGATGTATCCGATAAGGTTCAGGACTCAGCTACTTAAAAGTCTACACATTACCAAACTCCAGAGATAAGCGTATTCATGAATGGTGGGAAAACACTGCGGGGTAATAAAACACCTCCCGTACTCCTGCTCTAACGCTGGGCTGGCTCTCCCAGGGCTCTCCATCTCTGCCTCCAGCCGAGCTGGGCTCCCAGTGACCTGCTCCAATTGCCCCGGGCCCAGGCAGCAGCGGCAGGTCGGGCGGGAGCCGTACCGGCGTGACCCGGCCTCGCTGCGGAGGCAAAGCTTCCAACTGGCAATGGAGCAAACTCAGCCCTGTGTGAATACATTAACCTTTGCATAATTGCAGCCTTCAGGGCCAGCAGCCTTTTTTTCCAGTGACCTAGAATCCTCCTGGCTCTCTTCTAGACCCCGCGGCACCGAGTTATGGGTCTCCATGATTTTGTGTCAACCTGAAGATCTCCTCGTCCTGTCTTTTCATCATCTCTACAGGTCTCTACACTTACTTGTCTGCCAGAAGAGACATGGAGGGAGAATGGGGGCAAACATTTTCCTGTCTTGAGCCTTTTGGTTTTATATTAAGCATAATGAAAAAAAAAAGTTAACAAGAGGTCCTCACCAAAGGAGAGCATCCAGGGGGTCTTTGCACACATAACTTGCCTTGCAAACAAGAAGCTTTCTATGAATAATATTTTCATTTTCACAGCACCTAGGAAACATTATTCCTTGCTCTTGCACCAAGTGGTAGATAATATTCTCCCTGTGTTACAGTGTGCAGCCTAAGGGGCTTACCTCAGGCCAAGGGGATTTCATTTTACATTACAGTTCAAACCTTCCCTGGCCACTCATTCTCTGGCCAGATCATGACTCTGTCTTCAAGCGATAATAAATTCAACAATATTTGATGGCCTGGAAAGACATGTGAATTTCCTCTCCCAAAACTGCTTCCAAATCGACTTTGTTTTATCTCGTAAACGAATGAAAGGAAATAGACTACAAACACAGATGGCTGGAGCTCCTTTTCCATGCTCCAAATAAGGGATCCTAACTGCATTTAACAGCCCTTTCCAAGAGTCAAGGCAGCACTCACACCACAGGATGCAACACAAGCACAGGCTGCCCTCAGCTGGGGCTTCTCAATCCTTGGAGGTTTCCAAGGGCCAACGGGACAAAGTCCCTGGTCTGATCTCAGAGTTGGCCCTGCCTTGAGCAGCACATTGGGCTGGAGATCTCCAGCCTGCCCTTCCACATGAATTACCCTGTGATCCCACAAGCACCCGATTTTTTGTGCTACAAGGTGACAACTATCCTTTGTTTCCAAGATACACGGACTTCTCCATAATTTTGACAGGAGGGGTGATAAATAACTGTATTTTCTAGACCCATTAAGATGTGGGACAGCAAGCAGTGCCTCCGTCTGCTAATTACTATTTGGTTATTACTGCTCTTGTAGGGAGGCAACATGACATAGGTACCTGAACGTGGTTGTTAGGTGTTTCTCTTTGAAGTTAAAGAGCTGCACAAGGGTAGGCAGGGTGTCTGTGCTCCTTCATTCCCTCTCACGTTATTATCAGCCACAGCAGCAACCAACAGATTCCCTGAAAGACATTCGTGGTGTTATTTCTTCCTCTCAGCTGGCAGACGTTCATTATATTCACGTAGCACCTAAATGCCAAAGGAGCCCTATTGGGACAGATCCTGTGTACAGGTGTCGTTTTTTTTTTTATTGATCATCTCTGCCTTGGAAGATCTCACCTCATAAATGAGAGGCACCTTGGTCACAGGAGGAAACCTTCTCTTGGGCTGTGCAATCTGTGGGTGTCCTCACAAAGAGCAGAGAGTGAGACACCCCAGGAAAGTTTGCCTCATGCATTACCCAGCATCAGAGAAGCATTTCTGAGCAGCACAGCTCAGTGTGCTTTACAATACAATTGATTCTTGAGGGAAAAAGAAAAAAAAAAAAAAGAAACTAATTAAATGGCTCTTAGCAGACCCATTTAACACCAGCAATGTGACAAGATCAATGGCCACAGTGTCAGCAGAGTCACCTGGCCAGCAACAGGGTGACAGACCACCTTGTACCCTTACAGGAATATATTTACAGAGAAGCTGGATCCCACCAAAAGCTGAGAGCTCTCAAGTCCCACTAAACTATTTTGAAGTAAATAGTAGCTGAGGGAACTGAGCACCTCCAGGCAAGCCCTTCAGAAATCCCTGACCATTCCTCCTCTGTATGGTCACTTTGCTTATTCTCCATGTACTGTAGCAACCTACTGGAACCATAAATGGCAGCATCGTTTCTTCATAATACTCTCTACAGCACTATTATGTCATTTTGTTCTCCAGAGGAACACCACATTTCTATTAAAACCTTCATTAAAAATACATATGGAGCATTCACTGCAGCTGACTTGGCTTTAGTGCTGCCTCAGACCTCGGCATGCCCAGCCTGAAGGCTGGTAAGATGTTGGAATTCCTCCACAAGTACGTGGCAGGGCTCGGTGGGTGGAGGCAAACTGGAGTTTGCCAAGAGGAGAGGCAGGATTTGTGCAGCACATGGGCTGCCACCTCCTCCTGGCAGAGCAATAACCAGCCCAGGGGACACCAACAGACCAGACAACATTCTCATTAATTACAAGCAAAAAGCCCCAAAATACACATTATTGTCTCAAAGATAATGATAATCCTTGGCTTCTTGTTCGCATGTTCATTAGCATGTTAATAGGATACCTATTATGGAAGGGCTGAACCACGCAATCATGCACATATGCACCCAGTCATTTATTACAACAGCAGCTTCCCTTCTCTTCGACATATTCCTCCCCCTCCAGAAAATGGTTCAAGCTGCGCCATCCAGGGCAAGCTGTAATTGATGAATAAATCTTGAGGAAAGCAATTTTGCTTTCTGTGCATTACACAGCCAATTATCTTTTCTGATATTGAGAGCTCTATTTATTTACTAGTGAGGGAACCAGGAAATTGCTGGAAGAAGGACCCACGGGAGGGTTGCACCCACTAGCAAGCTTCACATGAAAACACACCAGCCTTCAAATAAACACACGCGCGTTCCAATAAACGGGGAGAAATGTCAAAAGCGAGTCCCATCAAACAAGAGATGACAAACCACTATGCCCAGGTGGAAGGAAACTACTGCTGGTGAAGGAAGCACCCAGGGGTGGCCCAGGCCCAGGCAGGGACAGAGCTCCTAAGCCCGAGAAGGGAGGATGGGGAATGATGTGGCACAGGGGGTGGGACAGCAGTGGCACAGTGGGACATAGGGCTCAGCCAGCCTGGGGAAGCAGCACAGTCATTTGGGTACTTCTTGAGCTGATCACACAATAGTTTGACTCAGCAGCATGGTTAACTATGAAGCTGTGAGTGCAAGACATTACCCAGGGCAGGTAGCTATCGAGGAGAAGCTACAGTGGAGACTGCAGCCTTTCCTGCAGCCATCATCTTCTGCATTTCATCTTCATGGCAGTAAAAGCACCGCCAGTTTTCTTTTATTACACTATTTCAGGCAGCGCCGGGTGGGAGACAGTCATGGAGAGAACTGTGCTGGTGGTTTTGGGACAGAGCACCAGTCTGTCAGCAGATTAAATCTTTTGCAAATGCTATTCTCAACACATCATGCAGGATCTAAACTTCAGACCAAGAGCTCAGCACAAACTTAATTTCATTACGAAACTGGAGCCTTTCATACTTTGGCTCTAACACTCCTAAAACGTTTGTGTTTTTCATTGCACCCTGCTCCATTTCTTTGGTTTTACTCTACCCCTGAATTTTCTGCACGCCTCAGATTTTTGTGTGGGGGAGGAAGAGTTGCACTGCAGATGCTTTTCTAACAAAGCTCCACAGTCCCACAGCAGTCAGGGAGGACACAAAAATGGGCATCAGCTGGTGACCTGCCTGACAGCAGGGGAGCAGCAGAGGTCTGGATGAGCAGGTTGGTGGGTGAGTGGAATATTCCATTGAGCAAAAAGTGTCGGAGGAGACTTTGGCACGTAGGGTCAGGACTTTAACTGAGTGCATACGTTAAAAAGCTGTGAACTCTGCTGGAAGTCCAAACATTGCCAGTGTCCAGAATGAACGGTCAGATAAAACAAATCACTATGTTGAGCTGTGGTCAAAATCATCACCCACAAAAGATCATCACAATGCATCACTTAATATGGACCCGTTTGCAAGACCTTCCCCTAAATCTATTGGCAAGAAAATTTTATCTATACATGCTTACAGATCTGCAATTTGTGCCAGAACAGGACAAGATCTATAGCTAATTCCAGTGTCAGAGAAATACAGAAATCAGCACGCAGAAGGGTAGTTTCTGTGATGGTGATGTTTTTCCAGTAGCAGACAGGCTCGGGTCACTTGTCTGTATTTAGCATCCATCAAATGATAAGGACTGTTGCTGGCTAGCAAAGCACACCCAGTCTCACTCTGGGCACTCCAAACATTTCCACATCTTGTCATTACCCATGGTTTTTATCACCTCTGCCACCAGATTTGCAATTCACTACTGCAGCATAAGCAGCCTGTAGCAAATCCCCTCTCACCACCGAAACCCCCCCTTCCACTGATTAAACTACAAAGTTCTCAAGAGGGACCTGCTCTTACCAAGCACTCCTGAGGCACTGGCTGACCCCAAGCCTTCTGCTTCAGGGAAAACACACAGAGCACCAAACCCTGGCGTGGTGGCTGCCCCCAGGTTGGCCATGCACTGAGGGTGGAAGGTCAGGACTGTGCCTTGCGGTGCCAAAGGGGACAACATGGGAAAGGAATCAATGATGGCATAGGCCAGACATGGCCAGGAGAGGACTGCTGCTGGCCAGGATGGGCTGTTGTGGTGAAGATCTCAGGGACAGGTGTCTTGTGAGCCAGCTTTCCATACAGTTTGAGAAAAATGTTCTACAAAGGCAAACCCGCAACAACCCACGACACCAGGGAGCAAACTGTGAGGTCCATGGAGTGCGGGAGGCTGCTCCTCATGGTGGAGGCTGGTGATCAGCTCAGCTGCTGCTGGGGAGGCTGGAAGCGTGGCTGCTTGGAGCTCGTAAGAAGAGGAAGGGTCATAAGGAAAAAGCCCGGAGACCCATGGAAGGTTGAAGAACATGCACACACGAAAAAAGAGCACATTGTGTCCAAAGAAAGTTCAACAACTTTCCCAGCTCATTGGATTGTGGGAACTTTGCTTTTCCAGGGAATAACTATGCTATTTTCAGCATTTTTATTATTCAATTTGTCACAGGCTGTCTCAGGAGACTATCAACAATCAGTTTCAAGCAGCATCTGACCACAAACACTTCTCCACATGTGATTTAGAACATCTGGAACAAAGGAGTCAGCTTTCAAAGCGTGCCAGCACTGCGCTGCCTCCCCACATCTCTTCTCCTTCCTTCCATCTTCACACCATTGTCAGCCAATGCATAGAAAGCGGGCTGGAGAAGCCAAGTTTGGAGCCCTGACAGTGCATCATTGCTTGTGTTTGCCATGAGCACGTGGGGAGAGTGGGCACCGCCTGCTTTGAAGAAGGGCACGGTCAGGGATTGCTGGTGGCACATTCCCCGCATCGCTGAGCTGCAGTGATTTAAACGTCACATTCCCTAGGGATGGGAGATGTGATCCTTGGCCTGGAGGCAGGCCAGCCTGAGGACTCGTGCCAAAGCTTGCACACTGGATATTGCATCCACAGAGCCAAAAAGGAGGCGCGTGCTTTGCTCCATGCCAGCTGTACACACCAGCTCTCTGATTAGCACAATAATTTCTTCGGAAACCCAGAGCAACCTTTCCACCAGAGCTGTCTGGCAGGTAAATTGTAAATTAGCAAAGCAGTTCTTCAGCAAGCCTGAGGAGGGAATGGGAATATATGAAAAAGGAATCCAGGCAAATAGCAGAGGAAATGACATTATGATCCCAGCTGGAAGCTCTGTAATGAACTGCTTGGTGTCTGCACAGAAAACCTACATGAGAACGGGGAGAGCTTCTGGCCCCCGCAAAGCCGATGAGAATTTTGTCATCATCTGGGAGGGGGGAAGGTTTCATACAGTCATTAATTTCATGTTCACCTCTAATGTGCCTGAGTGACCCACGCGGATGTGGTGCAGTGACACAGTCGGCTGCAGTCACGCCGCCTGCTGCCTTGCACGTCTGGCTTCCCCGCGTGGCTGCCAAGCGCTGGGCTCATTAGCACACGTGCTGTGCTGCTCCCAGCGCTCCCCAGCCCCGTCCTGTACAAACCCTGCTCTGGTTTGCAACAACAAAGTCAGCACCAGGGCACAGAGAGACTGTGACCCGCACTTTGGGAAGGGACGGCGACATTGCAGCAGGATCTGTATCCACTGCTTCCTCTCCTTTATGTGTTTTCAGAGAACGGCTGGAAAAATTCAGGGACGTTTGTCTGTCCTAAGTTAGAGAATCTGGGATTTTGACACACAGTGTCTTCTAAGAGAGCTTATGAAGTCCCTGGCGCCTGCCATGGCTGCAGAAACCACAACCACTATCCCAGTGCATGGCTGTGCCTCACATCCAAGTTGGAGTCACAGATCCCCCTGTCCTCTCCCCCATCCCACCCCATGGGGCGGCACAGGGTCCTGTGTCCCCCAGGGAGCTTCTGTCACAGGGTGACTTCTCAGCCCTTGCAGCCCATGGTCCTGGCTCACTGAAGGATCCAGGAAGGACCAGACCATGGTGCTGCAGTGACAGGGAATGTGCCGGTTCGGCTCGTGCTGAAATGTGAAACCGCAGCCTCAATCTTACTTTTCCAGCCATTTTTAGGAAAGAAATAGCTATAAATACAAGTCTCATTTCTAGTTGCTAGGATTCATTTTGTTTCTTTTTTTTTTTCCAAGACTGAGAACGGTTTTCAACTCCATTAGTAGCCAGTTCACTCAAAAAGAAACAAAAATGTGTAAAATTACCTTTTCTTCCTGAGAAAAAAGGCGCATCCTTAAAGCCACAGTGACCTTTATGCCATATCGCAAGTGCAACAATCCAAAAAAAGAAGAACAAAGAAACCTGACCTGAAGTATGGTTTCCACAAGAGCCCAGGCACAATCTTCAAGGAACAAAGTGACAAGATCCCTTAGATGGTGAGAAGCTGCATCCAGTGGATGTGCCAGGTGGAAGATGTCCACATTCCCTGCACATTTTCATTTCCTTGAAGCCTGTATGTTCATGGACTCCACTTGGGGACACCAAAAGCAGTTTCCCAGGAACTGCAGGCACAGTGTTTCCTCAGTGCTGCCCTGCCACCAAACACATTTCCCACTGATTCAAGTTGCTGTTGGCATTGAACTGAGCAATGACACTCCAAAAGCTGCCTGCCAGAACTCACAAGCTCCCTGTGAGGCACCAGCAGGGTGGCTGCTGTTCTGACACGTGGGGTTTGGAGCCCAGGTCTTCAAGAAAGAAGAGCCAAAGCAGCTAAACCCTGGTAGCTGCAGTTCAGCAGTCACTGGAAACTCCTGATGCCTGGCAGCTCAGGCCCCTTTTCCAGGTGCCTCTTATCCATACCCTGCTCTGGATTTACTCTTCTTTCTGAGAGAATTTCATGCCCCTCCTTACAGCAGATTCTAGAAAATTCCCTGCAAGTATGACCATGACCCTGGAGAGACAGGCAGAGGTCTCGAGAAAAAGGGAGCTGTAGGGCACACTGGAGCAATGCAAGGGAATATCTGGGAGTGCAAAACATGAGGGAAAAGCCACACCAAGGGAAGCCTCCAAATAACACCATGGACTGGGACTAGCACAGTAACCAAAAATAGATCAAATCTGGTTTTGCTTCACCCTGTCTGGATGTAGCCCCCACCCGTGGCATCCCAGGGTCTGACAGCTGGAAAGGATGCTCTCCTCTCTTTGAAAAGGTTTTCCTCACCCTCTTTGCACAGAAAAACCTGAAGATGGTCACATTGGACAGGGCTCTGAGCAATCTCATGTAGTTCAAGTCCTGCTCATCAAAGTGGGGGTTTGACTAGAGATCTTTAATGGTCCTTCCAACTCAAACTGTTCCTTGATTCTGTGGGACTGAGACTTGAAGCATGGAATGGCTCACAGCCCCCATTTTCCTTTTCCAGTTTGTTTTCTTGTCAGTTTGTTTGTTTCACCCTGGGAAATCCTGCCTCCTCAGCAGCAGGAAGAAAACCACCCAGGCAGGATCAAACCCCACACCCCTGGAGCCAACCACGTGCAGGACAGCAGGTGATATCTACACAACAGTTTCTAAATAGTGCTCAAATAAAGGGTCAAGGAGAACATCTCCATGCCAGTAATGGGCGGGCTATGAGCTGGAAACATTTCTACACTTATGTTGCTATAGGTTTGCTGTTTGTTTAGAACAAATGCCTGTTTTCTTTATCAGAAAGAGCTGAATTGGTTTTTTTTAATCATCCCCAGAACAGTTCATGAAAACTCAGGAACCTGCTGTCACAAGGCCACAATCCCCATAAGATATTAAGAAGTTTGTGATGCAATCAACATTTAGGGTCTTCTGCAAACTCAGCCACAACTTTTGGACTTTCACTTTTTAATAACAATCAATAGCTTATGGGGAATTTAATCAGACAGAATTGCTTTGAACACCTCCAGTTTGAGTCTTCATGTTTAAACTTATGCCAAGATGCCTTCCCACAGCTATACAGCATACTGGCAAGTAAAGAGATACCTGTGTGTATTCACAGCTATTTAATGCTCCTTTGCATCAGTTAAAAATGAGTTCCCTCCTTTTAGCATCACAGTTTGAAACTGCCTATTTGATATTTTGATGGATTCATTTTTTCAGGCTACAAGAAGCATGCACAGCAACCTTGAAGGCTTCATGCAGTGAATCAAACCAGCAGAGACTCAACACAGCATCACTTTGAGGAGATGTCTCTTCTAACAGGAAGAGACAGTGCACATAGCAGCAGCAGCTTTTCATGTTTCAGGCTTCAGGTTTGCTTTTTGTCAGACTTTTGGGAAACACTGGCGGTACCATAGCTAACAAGGTAACTCGAAAGGGAACAAAGCATCTTTCATTAAAAACAGCTCTTGGTTAGAAGGGAAATAAAGCATTTCCCGTATGTTCAGCTGCAACCAAGGTGCCAAGATGCAGCAGTAGATAATGGAATAACCTAAAAGAGTACATTGTTGCTGTATCCTGGAGATACTTGCCTCCCTTTATCACTGCAGGGAACGTCAGAGGCAGGAGGGAACGGGGGCAGGAGGAAATCAGGACATGATATGAGCCAGAGCAGGAAACATCAACTGGCATCTCTAAGACCACCCAGTATCAAGATACTGTGGGGAAAGAATTCATAATGCCCAGAAGGGACATTGCCAGGCCAGGAAAAATCCTCATTCCCTGTGGCAAAACCCCTAAAGGCATTCAGCATTTCAGAGGGTAAAGGTGAAAGTGGGCAGTCAAGTCCCAGGCTCCTACAGAAGGATTCCCTGCAGATCCCCAGCACTTTGCCATGTTTCCAGGAAAGAAGATTCCCTGGCTAGAAGAATATTTAGTTGTTTGGGGTGGTTTTTTTTTTAATAACTGGAGACCATAAACAGTAAAATGTGACACAGCGAAGAGATCCTTACCTTGGGCTAAGTGCAGGGTGCAGCCTTGGAAACCAGTTGAATTATTAAGAAAAGAGATTCAGATTCTTTGAGTTTTCTTTTCTTTCATGCATAAAACCTTTTGTGCTTCATACTCCATAATTTTGCCGAGTCATTTCACAGCCAGATGTGAATGCTTTAAATGTTTAGAATGAAGGAGAGAGCCAATCTGTTTCTTAACAGCTTTAGGGCTCGGTTTCATCAATTGCTTATAATCAAAGTTAACTGCATGGTCTCAGACTGTCCTACCTCTCATTTTGAGTTAAAGTCTGAATACTCAACTCATCCATGGGTGGAAGAAAATAGGAGCAGAACTGATTCTAGCTGACAATGAGATTAGGTTGATATCAGAATCCCAGTTCTTTAAATAGCACTAGTTTACTGCAAACACAGCCAGACATAAAATAGTGATGCATTTACTTAAAACCAACAAAGTCATAGGAGTACTTTTTTCCTCTTTGCATTCCAGCTAATTTTTCGAGACTGCCCAATGCAAATCTGCCCCAAGCTACGTAAATACGCCTTTCCACAACACTTACTAACAGCAGCTGTAAATTCACCACAGTCCTCTCTCCACTCTGCTCCAGAAGCGCAGGGGAAGGGAGAGACCAGGCGCTGCTGAGGGAGCGCTGTGGGCAGAGCCGCCCTGTGAGACAGAATGTGGCAGTTCTGGGCAGCGTTTGCACAGTCTGTGCTCAAAGCAGCCACTGCTCACACCTGCAATATTTCAGCAGAAGCAAGTTCTGCTCTGCCAATTAATTTTTTTCCATGCACTAAACCTCCCTTTACTTTCGTGTCCAGGAGGCAACACTCCAGTGAGTCAGAACATGGAAAGTCTCACTGTGAGTGGGACTGACATGTGAATGGTGCTCTCTTTGAGGAGGATGCCACTGCCTCAATTAAGTCTCCTGAAACTACTGAGCAGATCACACAACTGCAGACGGACAAATCACCAAATCCTGTGCTGGAATGGCTGCAAGATCACACTACACGACCACAACCCTTAGCTACATTTCAACTGGAAGGTCGTGGGACAGTGACATACCAAGCACGTACTTTAAACCACATGACCAAAAGCAGTATCCAGAAAATTTTGATCACTTGGAGGGGTTTTACAAACATGGGCAAACACTTGTCCCTCCCACTCATAGTCATATGTTTGTGTAAGCTAAAAAATACTACAATAAGGAGGGAAGTGAAACAGGAGGAGAGTCAGAACTCGTTTGTTGGTCGTACTAGAGATTCCTTCAAACTCACACTGCTCTATATTGGTGTAAGTTTTCAGCAGCCCCAGAGTCCCCTCCAGTTCTGTCTTTGAAACCTGTTTGCTGGGAAGTTCTAATGTCCAAAGCAGCATACACATGTGCATTTCCTATCACCACCACACTACTGAGCAATCTTAAAAATAACCACGGCCATTTCCTACAGAATATGGAAAATACGTTGTTCTTCAAGATTAAGGATCTAAAAGCTTAAGAATTAACAGTGACATTTACACAGAGTGGGGAAAATGTTCTCATTTCATATACAAATTTTGAATTAAGTCTTCTCCCAGAAATGTATAGAAAAAGGCTTTCATTTTGGCAAAGAAGAGAAACACAAATTAAAACTGAATATGCTTTTCCTGATTTTACATTCTTTTCTTCCATAATTTGTATGATGAACAAAAATACAAAAAAATCAGGACAGAATTGTTAAGCATAAAAGGAGAGAAACAGATCACAAGACATAACATGTGGAGTATGATAGGTTTGGCGCACAAAGCCATTCTCAAAAGTCAGGTTTAACTGGCTATAATACCATTCTCAGGCAATTGGTCTAAAGCCTAGTATTAGGAAAGTTGACTTTGTAGAATTTTCAGCAAAAACTATGATGAGGAAAGGACTGAAAAATGTTACTGTGGATCACTGGGAATGCCTCTTAAGGAATCATACACAAAATAAAAATTTCTTCTTTCGTCAAGTCACACACCAGTGTTGTATATACTTAACCTAAAAACCGGTCACTTGCTCTTTTTGCAGTAAGAAAGATACAGATGTAGAGAAAGTATAGGTCTAGGAACAGAATTTTATTTGATTCTAGAAAGCATCATGCAACAAAATTTTTTCTTAATGATCCTTGCCCAGCTTTGAGATGAAAGAATAGCATTTACAAAGTGAAAGGATGCAAAAGTAAGGTTAGCACCATAGAAGGAATACTATTCTCTTTACAACTCCATTTGATAGACAGTTATAAAAGAAAACAGAGGAAAAGAAAAAAAAAAAAAAGCAAGGTGGCTAGGTGACCTTCCATTTTTGTTTTCAACATCCTAGATACTTAAATCTAAACATCAAGATACCATGGCTCTCCTAGTACATCTAATAATTCATGTTCTGCAAAACTTGCTCTGTACATTGAAAAGTATTTAAGAGTCAAAAGGTAATTGTAACAAAGTACCAGCAAATATGCAAGGTAAAAATTGTAGAAGTCCAGAAAAAGAAAGGAAACAAGAGAAACCTACGTGAAGAGTTTGTCCCTCTTCCAGTCTTTTGCAGGTATGGCTATTATGACTTGCTGCAAAGATCAAAAAAATAGAAGGGATGCGTACTGGATCTGGCTGGGATGGGACACATATCCTAATATTGTCCTGTAATACCCTAGTTTCATGGGCCAAATATCGAGATGTTCTTAATCTAAACTCTCCCATTTCTTAACTACAAACAACTACAGAATTACATCAGATTTCAAATGTTTGTTTTCCTTACTTTTGTATTAATTTTCAAAATTTGCTCTCTGTGGTTCTTACCGTAAAGGTTTCCAAGACAGTGAACAGTTTTACAAACTCTCCAATCTTTCCCAAGCAAAAATTCTACTACAGGATTTAGGAGTTTTAAATGCCACATTGTCATTATTATGTGCTGTCTTCTTATGGCAGTGGAATAATTCCTTTCAAGTATCATAATTTTGCATCACAAATCTATTCTAAAATTTCCTTCACAAGCATCTATAATTACAATACACGTAAAATTATTTAAATTTTATTAAACTATTAACCTGACTCATTTATTCAAAGAAGGGTTTGAACTGCAATTATGAGGAAGAAGCAGCTTTTTGTCAGTTTGGGAAATAGATCTTTTGATTACCCCCACCTTTCAAGGTCACATGTATGGACTTTTAACAGCAACATTGAAGCAGCCTGTTAAAACAATTGTTTTGTATCCAAATCATAGAAAAACCATTTAATCCCAAAGCAGAGTGTGGTGTAACCCAAACCAGTTGTATTTTTCAGACTAATAACCATTAGCACTTGAACACCTATTGCAGTGAACACTCTTAACGCTGAACTACCCAGAGGAGCCTTCACAGCTGTGAGCAATACATCACATCACCACCGGGAGAGGAAGGAGACTCCGAACTTTTCTTTATCTTTCTTTTATTTATGCTTGGACTTCCAGCACTGCACATCAGATAGCCAGGGTCTTCATCTGCCCTATATCAGACTGCAAAAATACAACGCGCCTTCTCCGCTGTCCTCGCATCAACAAATCACACAGTCACATCCCACAAACCCTTCACATGAGCAGTTCCTTCCCTCTGGAAGAGCATCTCTCCTCTCAAGGATTTCAGCTAATGCTGCTGGCTTATAAAAGATTAAGTGCAATCAGTTACACTGAAGATTTATAATGCGGCTCTTGATTGTATTTTCTGTGCACGCATTTACATCAGGCACACGAGTTATATAAAACAGTTTGGAGTACAAAAATATGGTTATAACATAGGAGTACCAAACAGCACAGAATTAGAACAGTTTTATTACCATAATATCAATTTATATACAGACCCCCAAATTAAGGATTTTTTTCTTTTTTTATTTCTAAGTACTCTTCCCAAATTGACAACTGTAGTGTACACTCTAAAAACTGCAAATTAACAACACAGATCTATTTTAACCCCCACATTGTCTATGCAGTCTGCACCAATCCTCTCTCTTCCACACAAAAGTGTATTATAAATAACTCTCACAAAATGTCACGTATGTTTTATTGCACATTGTACATGCCAATATTTAAAAGAAAGGCTCAAACCTTTCACTTGATAACTAACTGTTTAAATAACTAGCATTTACTTGTGTTATGAATACTATTGCATTTTTCAGGCTCTAATCTTAACTGATAATTTAAAAGAAAAAAAGCAGAACAGAAAATATGCCTTGAACTTTATAGCTTTTGTGGAAAAAAAGAATAAGCTTCTTTAATTCTGCTGATTTCTATTTTATAAAGTCATTAAAAACATCTGACCTAATTAAAAATGCTGTTTTGGAATTTCTGCATGTTTTACTATAAAATGATGAGTGTAGCTGCTTGTATAATCATCTATCCCTTCTATTTTGCAGAATTGGATGTCTCTGTGCTGTACTGATGGGAAGGTTGAGTTACATAGGTCCTAGTTTGAGCTGCAGGAGATTTTGTATCAGCCTCTGTTCCACTGTCTCCACAGGGGTGGGATGTGAGGAGCCTGTCAGACCCCTGGACAGGCCAGGATAAAAGGACACCAGGCACAAATGGCCACCCAGCATCAAGGCCATCTGTAGTTCCCGTTAAGCGGATCTCTAGACTAAGGAATACGAGTAATTTTTATCATTAATATGTGGGTTTATGATATGCTGCACTAAAATACGGCTGCTAAACAAAGAGAATGATTCGTTGTATGACAGATATGTGCCAGCTGGTAAAAAAGCCTCACTGGATAAAAATCTGTGTTTTGAGGGTTAAAACTCTGGCATGAACAAGAAGATTTCAAAGTTGATTGATCAAATGTTTTGCCAAGGGTTTCTAAAGCTATCAGCCATCAACAGCTCCAGAAAGGGATAAAAATAGCAAAACCAAACATCTAAAATTGCACTATTACAAAGAAACAAGTCCATGAGAGAGTCACCAGCTGCAGTTAAGGGACAGCCACTTCGAGAAGCCGATTGTTTTTTCGCTTGCAAGTTGGGATGTTGCCGTTTTTCTGGCTGCCTTGTATGAACTTCACACACACTTTGTCTTGTTTGAACTGGACCAGGAACCTAAGAAAGGAAATAGTAAAAGTTTTAGTTAGGGGTGGAAATAAAAAAAAAGACACATGAGGAGCAGAAGTCTTTTCCTGTTGGTTCTAAGCATCACTCCAAAATATGTCATTTTCAGCTCTGTATTAATAAGAAAGAGTTGGGGAATAAATTAAAAAAGCCATAGGTTATGGTATGGCTAGAATCTCCTTCAGGTAGTATTTCTTAATTATTGCTTTTTGCCTATAACTGTGGACATTTTACAACATGTTAGTTTGCTATTCCTTTAGAAAAAAAAGCAGTTTGAAACAGAATTTCTAATGCACCAGAAATGCAGCAAAGGCTATTTCCAACTATTTCACTGTCAGCCAAAGGGACTTCTCTGTTTTCATGGAAGGAAGCTCAATACTTCTATAGCAACGTCGTGAGCACTCTTCTTCCGGTTTATGCTTAATTTAGTACATCTGGTATTTTAGCAGCTCTCATATGTCTAATCCTTAGTTAGCCTTTATAGCCTCCTGCTCGGCAACTGGGAAATTCACTTCCTGCCCAGCAATCTCCAAATTTAGACATTTTCTACAGTTCAGGGTAAATTAATCTGTATTTGAACTCTTCACTTTTTACTGGAAGGGAAATTTCACTGAATGTGGGGAATTGCTTAAAAAAACTCCAAAACACAAAAAACCAACAGGCTCCTTGTGGAGCTTCAAACCTCCTCTCACTGATCTGGATAGTGAGATTAAAAGCAATAAGCAAGGCAGTGCTGCCTCTTGGCTCACATGCAGTGGTTGCTGACCTAAAAAGTCCTTTGTAATACAGCCGATTTTCCCTTTTAGCATCCTTAAAAAGTCCTCCAGCAGAGGCCAAAAACTTCAAAGAATTTGCTCTGCAGGCGGAAACCACAAATCAAGCTGACGGCAGAGCTCAGGGGAGGAAGTGGCCTCTGCTGCACCGAGCCACCCTTCGGTCCCGCTTTCCTGCTGCACAGCCCAGACACTCAGCGCTTGCTCAGCGCTCCCAGCCATGCAGGCACCCCAAAAATGTGAGCAGCTCTGACAGCCATTGTGTCATCACCAACGCTGCATTCTCCTACACCCACTGTCCCAGTATTATGCAGGTGAACCGTGTGTCTCTTCCTAAACACACCCCTGCATCAACAGCGTTCTTGTATCAGCTCTCTTCCCAAAAAGTAGAGTAGTTAAGGCCACATCTTCTCCTCAGTCCCTAGCTGTGCTTGTGTCTAAACTCGAGCAGGGAAAAGAGACTCCTGCTTCACCATCAACAGAGATGGGACTGCGCACAGCTTAAAATTATTTAGTCTGGATAAACTCAATAGCAATATACACATGAATGTTTTTAATCTGCAAGAGAAGAAACAAAACCACATCCCAAAAAGCAAGACTCCCTGAAAGCAGGCTGTTTTCCAGACCTAAGGCAAGCAGGCGGCCCAGACTAGTGCAATGCATGCCTAAACTTTGCTTTAGTAGTTTATGCCTTTGTAGATCCCCTTAAACTAGAAGCTTACTAGGGGATAGCCACACTCTTTTAGAGACTGAAAAACACACACCCTTGAGCAAATTAAATGACATCTAGTAAAAGAACAAAGGAAAATGGCAGACTTTATTTTCAAGGAAAGAGCAAAATTAGCCTTTTAATAAATCCTCAATTCTGAACTGATACAAACTGTACTCACTACCATGACTCCAAAACACAAGCAGTGTGGTGCAGCCAGATAAAAAGGGTCAGTTTTTGCCTACAGGAAATTTACTTCACCATTCTTAAAGGGTTCCAATTTTTCTTCTTTATTCAAAATGAATAAACCCACCAAATCAACACTACTGAAAAGAGGGGCCACTTCACAGAACAAAAGGAACGCATGACAATTGTGGACTAAGTGAGGGACTCTTATTCAGCAAACTTCAGGAGTTCACACACACACACAAACACCTTTATTCCATAGCTAAAAACACCACAAGGGCAGTCCTTTTTTAAGGCCAAAATATGAAACTGTACCAAGCAGAAAGAAATACTATTTTGAGATGCAAACGTTTTACCATACAAAGCTTTTTAACAACCAAAAAAACCCAAACAACAATAGGTTGTTTCACCTTCACGAGAGAGAAGGTAGAGCTTCATAAACCCACATTGAATTGGGGAGG
The DNA here is from genome assembly GCA_013397115.1 of Edolisoma coerulescens. Lineage (NCBI taxonomy): Eukaryota > Metazoa > Chordata > Aves > Passeriformes > Campephagidae > Edolisoma > Edolisoma coerulescens. Next base: position 1,093,597 of record VWZW01001754.1, read on the forward strand.
GGCTTTGTATTCTGTTTCGGGTTGTTTTCAGTAGAACTTGGCACCCAGTGTCCACTCTAATCTATAAATATCTCATAGAAATCTGTGAACTTTTCAGTCACATATGAAACGGTTCTCTCAAATGTAGTAACTCTTGATTATTTCTACAGCAGCAATTCTGCTTCACAGCCCTATTTGAAACTACTTTAACAAAAGCACATTTTCTGTAATGACTTTCAGGGATGTAAAAGCCAAAATTAATACTATAAATGAGTACACACTGAAAATTGGATCCTTCTTTACAAGTATTCCATCAAGAGAAAAGAAGTATTAGCTACACAACAGTGTTTTGTTATTCTGACACTAGATACTTGACTTTTTAGCATGCTGCATTGAAGCAAATGTTCTCTTAAGCAAACAAGAAACATACTCATCGGATATCTCAATGTTGAGCTTCTGTTTGGTTTGGCTGAGGGTAGTGCGGTAAAGTTTAGTGGCCATTTCAATAAGGTGATCGCTGCTGAGCAGGAAATCTCCTTTACTGGCGGCTTCTGAACCCTGAAACAGGAAGGAAAGTAGTTAGGACTACCAAAACCTTGAGTATGATTAAATGGCAGCCAAGCAGGAGGATTTACAAGGAGTCTTCTCTTCCCAGTTTAAGGAAAAAACAATCTTTTGTCTTGCAAATTAAATAGGGAATGCAGTGCAGTGTATAGGATCAAAATGCCATTTGCTCCCAAATAATCTACAAACCACTTGAGAAAGGTAAAAAAAAAATCCCTTCTGGCCCTAAAGGAGGGTCATCTTCATTTGTCCTACAAAACTGTAGTGTTTCTGGATCCCTCGTCTGGATACACCACAGCAAGCTTCCGGTACTTGCAGAAAGGAACAAAAGCGAATTACCAGCACCAGGCTTAGGATGATGGCAGTGAGTACGAAAAGACACTGTATGTAACAGTCTTCAAATCCATTTAGGCTGGAATACAGACGCCAGCTTAATGGTTTTAGCAGAGCAATGGTTACAGTGCAGTGAGGCAAATATAGCACTGAGCTAAGTTCTTTAGAACTGAGTAACAAATTAACTGTGCCTCAACGGGGACTTCTTGGCATCCCATAAAGAAGAGAGAAATATTCTACCACTATATGTAAGGAAAACACTGGCACAAGGTGCCTGAACCATATTACAAGTGGAAAACTCTGATCCTGAAGAGGCTGAAGTGAAATATGAAGTCTGATTTTCACAGTTAAATGATCGTTCATAATGTAATAACTGTTCTCACTGGGCTGCAGTAGCTTTAAATTGAAGTTTTTTCATATATGGCAAAGTTCAATAAATTCCTAAGCCTACAAGCTAACCCCTATGCTTTAATGCTACAAGATAATTAATAAACAGGTTTTACATCACTGCATGTAAAACAGCCATGTTATTGTGTTACGGAGTGGTAACCAACCTCCTTGAGGTGCACTGCAAAGAATCCATCATTCTGGGAGCTCATGGACACTTTGGTAACATCTCCCAGGGGAACCTCTGACTTGATAGTCCCAGATTTTTGATCCGCAAGAAGAACATTATTTTTGGTTAATAAGAAAATCCTGGATGTAGCCTGTGAAAATGCAAAAATGCAGATCATTGTCTACGTGAGGAGAGAACTGGTTTTCATCGAGCACCTACGAAGACTCCAAGGAGTTCACAGAGTTAAAAAGCTTGGCCCACATTGGCAAACATGAACATTTGATGTTCAGTAAAAGCTGCAGACCAGTTAAAATCAGGTCAAATTTATTTATGTGTCTAATTATAGATTGAGAAGCTTAGCTCATTTTGGCACATATGCTTAGGTATAAACAGTCCCTTTAATTACTAGCTTACAGCTGTAAAATTCAGAAAGTGAAACTCTGAAACTATGCAAATCAGGATAACCTCATTTCTCATGCTCTTTAAATCTCAGGAAAATCATCACACACTAAGTATCTATATTGACCATTATTCACCAAAACTATGATGCAGAGCAACACAAATCGCATAAGTATTTTTCAGAGTTATGTTCTCCTCCCTTTATCTATTGGACTTACCTCTTAGGAGGATAAGCAGTCATATTTTCAAAAGACAAATATTTTTAAACCATGAAATGTGTGTTCTTAAATTTGTCTTAGAAAATAGTAAGAAAGAGAAATGAGAACTTAATCCACATACAGCTTTTTCTCCTGTAAACTTTTAAATAATGAAATCTTTATTAGAATCAAGAAGTAGCTGCCTTAAGCACGTAGAACCATAGTTCATTATTTTTTTTTTTTTAATCTTGAGAGCTGTAACCTATGCAAGTACAGGAAAGATATTGTCTTCATTTAATTAGTTTCTTCTAAACCAGAAAATTAACTTGGCATCAACAACAGGCAACCTAATTTCACTCCTACAAATGCATAAATGAATCTACATCTAAGAAGTTGAGATCTACTACTTCTAATATTTAGACAGATACGGTGAAAGCAATTAAGTTTACTAAGGTAGAATAATACTTCCTGTTTTAATAAGTATAATTTAAATGCAAAATGTGTTCGATGTTGGCCGAATAAAAAAGTACCCACCATATTTAACAACTTTATTCAAATGATACAAGAAACTTGCCTCTTCATTCCAAAGAGCTTTGGAAGACAGGCAAAGCTGGCAGAGTATGCCACTCATAATTTTAAAAGATAATAAAATGTGATAATCAGAAGCTTGACTGACAGCGTGGACTTGGAAAAGTTAAGTTTTCTAAATACTTGAATAAGAACAATATTCTCTAAATGTTTATTTTCTTTAATTGGCAAATAGAAGATCTTAGCTGAGTACAGACATTTAGTCGTGACACAATACAGTCTGTTACCAGTTGATGAGATACCTTTGTTTTTTTTGAAAAGTCACTGGAAACTTAAGATTTTAGTAATCTTTATGTAAGTTTAAAAGAGGTGTTTAAAATCACCAAATTACATAAAACCAACATTTCCAGTCCTGCCCTTAAAAATACACATTATTTAAATAAATCCTCAGACTATTACGAGTCTCGCTTTCAATGTATTTATAACAAAAATGATCTACCCCTCTGGATAAATCAATTCCATTTGATTACCTTCCCATTGGCTCTATTGATCTTATTCACAACTTCTGCAATAATGATCTTTTCATCCACGGCATCTTTGAGTTTTTTGTACTTGGGGTTCTCGCTGATCTCCAGGTAAGCCCCTTGGAATGGCTGCCCAACACTGCCCGAAAGACAGGGAACACGAGTTAAGTATGAGCCTCAGGGAAGAAGCAAACCTGACACCATCACAGGCTTCATGAGGAGATCCACCAAATATAATTTTTAGTGATTTTATACAGCCAGAAACTTCCTCAAGCTTTGACACGCCCTCTTCCAGGGAAAGTCACTTGCTGCTTCATTTTCAGTGAGGGAATAATCTTAACAAGCCAGAAACCTCTACTCTCAATGCCCACCTTTTGTACTCGTCCCCTCAGCACGCTGGTGTCCGCATTAATCTGTGCCAAGCAGCAGAAAATACCATGGGAATTGCTGCAAAGTTGTGTGGATGTATCCCCCAGCACATCATGCCAGGGGAAGGGAGAAAGGAGGAGGGGTAAGAAATGGTATGTGTATTAGACACAGGATCTTTCACACATTAACAGTCCAGTCATGGTGAATGAACAGAAAGTTATCACCAAAGACAGAATAAAGTTTTTTCCTTGCTCTAGAAGCATTTTCCAATTAAATGGGCCAAATTGCTTTGGATACCAGACACGTGGACATCCTTGCATATGCAGTCAATTGTGATTTAAAATCACCCAGTAAGAGTCTCTGTGAAAACAGAAAATAAAACTTCAGTAGGACTGACAGAGTATTGGTACTGACAGGCAGGACTTTGACAGACATGAACTTGCCTTCAAGATCTGCTGTTGTTTGGGGGACATGGAGCAGCTCTTAGTCAAGATCTGCTGCACTTGCCAATCCCCCCACCTTTACACAGCTCAGGGTGTTAAAGTAAGGGCTTCACTACAGAATTGGTGAATACAGTCGCTGCTTGCTTTGCTTCAAAGTCACTTTAACTAATCACTTTGATTTAACTACAGTCAAAGCATTCATGCAAAGCTTTGCCAAGACTGGAGCCCAAGAGAAACCAATCCAGTTTGTGGAACAGCACTGCCTTTGCAATTGCATCTCTGGCACACACAGAGATGGGAAAGAAGAGGAAGGGTACCAGGATTTTAGTACCCACAAGTCCCTCTCTCTTCATAAATAATTATTCTATACACAGAAAATTAGCCACATCCTATGAACCATTATCACACTAATTAATCAGAAACTTTATACAGTAATTTTCTCTACCCTTAGGCCGATTTAAAAAAACCACAACAAAACAACAGTAGGAGCTAATCAGCTCTGAATACCAGACAAAAAGAGATGGAAATGTTTCTAAATGAATGCAGGGTGGGGAAAGCATTCCAACTTTCCACCACGTTGGAGCTTTGGGGTTTTTTTGGGTTTTATTAATTAGCATTATGAAACCATATTCATCAAAACAGTAGATTCCCAGTGGACTTCATCCCTGATCAAACGATGACAAGTTACAACTAAAACTGAAATCAATCAACAGCTCCTCTATCACACATACCACTTAAGAATGTCTTGGATAAAAACGCCTCATATATATATATGAGTTTTATATATAAACATAAATATTGCTGCATATTATTTCATTGTTCAGCCTTGGTGTAAAAAGTACCAAACCAGGGATACAAATAGAATTCCTCCCTTCCCAATGAGCTCTCTGCTGATCAGATGCGTACTGACTAAAACCTAAAAAAACCTGCTTGCTCCTAGTAAAGTCCAAAGGCACCATCTTTCTGTTTTCCCAGCAGCATAAAAAGACATCCCAAAGCAAATAAGGAACAAACCACAAGCTAGCATGTATAGCCATTAAATAAGTGATCTACTGAAGGGAAAAAAAGAGAAACATATACTGAGCCCATTACAGGAAAACAGGAAATGTCTCAATTAAAAAATGACACAAAATAAAACCAAGGAAACACACAAACAACAAGCAGAGCTTGTCCATGCATGGAACTGTTCTCATAAACTCTTGCAGATTCCTGTTCCTCCCTCTGCTGAACCTTGCTTCTCATTTTAATAGTTCCTGCTCAGCTCAGATTTCAGCTTCTACAAGAAAACTCTCTCAAGATGGACAAGGTGGTTGTTTTCAAGAAAAAATACAATTTATAAGCTCATATTCACTTAAAAAGTGTAAGCCAACTTATTTCAAGGACATCAGATCTCTCTTTTGTCAGTTTTATTGCATAGCAAAAGAAGTGTATTCCTTAAACAAAATCAGATACTACTGCACTTTCTTGAGTCATGCTAGCTCTGTAGATAGCAATGACAAGAATCTGTCAGTTTTAAAGAACTCAATAATCTGAGAAACCAAAAAACTTATTTTCAGAGATTTCACATGATTAAAAAAAAAATCTAAAATGGAAATAAATTTTTTTTTAAAGTATCTTTGTAAAAAGATATGCACCAGTGCATCTAACTCTTAAATTACCCAGTCTTCACCTCAGAGCATTATGGTGAATGTGCTGAGTTTGAACACAGGAGAGCTCCCCAGCACAGGTCATCTGGGAGTGAGTGACACTGTCACTTACAGCCTCCCAGCTCACTCTGCCTTTGTTATTGCAGGAAACAGCCTGATGGGAACGAGGGGAAAGGGTGAGAGTTGTTCCCTTCTGCAAGTTCCCCAAATTTTTACCATGTGGGAGGGTCATGGGGGATTAGAACAACAAACCACCATGGATTCTGGAAAGAAGTTCTTGGTATCACAGGACTAGTGGCTGTAACAACAGCTAAGTTTGCTTCTAACTGAGGTCAATTCTCAGGATGATAAAGTCAAATGATGGAGGGATGTTGTCAAATAAGGAAAATGCACTTTCCTGCTTAAGATAAAAAGCAAAATCTTGCTTAGTTTCCCAAATCTACATAAGGATATCAAATTTCTTGTACACTAAAAGCAGCAGAATCAGTCATTACCTGGCTGGGTATAAAGCCTTCTTGTCCTTGAAAAGTTCACTTGCTTCCAGTTTTTCTTCATATATAAGCTTCTGCTGATCTGTGAACTGATCTCTGTGCTTTTTACACTACAAAACAGGATATATTAAACAAACCACAAAATTATCTTTCCCAATCTCACAGTACCACCGATTAATGTTTGCTCATTGCTCAAGACGCACATTCTTTGTGTGCTTCTGAAGTGACTCAGCTCCATCCTACATGCCACTGGCAACAAACAGGAGAGGTGGTTTTCTCCTCACCCATTCTAGATACTTTTGAATTACACCAGAAACAATATATAAAACATCTCATGTAAGCACGTTGCACTCGAACATGAGCTTAATCTACGATACAGTCATTGGAAGACTGTGCTAAAAAGATTCACAGAAACATAAATACAGTTCCACGATTTTGGAAGTTTATATAGGCAGAGAGAAAGAAAAAAAAAACCACAGCTGAGGGGGTGAGTTTTGCAGGCTCAGAAAGAAAAACTGTTCCTTGACAATTCACAGAAAACACAGCCCACAAGATCAGTAAAATGTCCCATCAGCACTTGTACAGATTTTCGCTGTTCTCTCTGTCCAGAGATCCAAAACAAATTTCAGCTAACCACAGCTCGTAAGTAAAAAATTCCACCCAGCACTTCCAACGTTGGTCTAAGTTCTGGCCATGGACACAAGTATTACAAGCTATTAATTAACAGGCTGATGGCAGGAAGCAAACCTCTCTCCCTAGCCCCAGAAAGGAGTAGCCAGGATAGTTATATCCCTTGCAGGCCAAAGGCAATGACCAAAAAACATACTCCTTCCAAAGAAATGAAATTATCCTGCCTGGAATCGAAGGAAATACATCCTAAAAACAGACCCTTTGTGAACAAAACTGTTGAAATTCATGGGAAGAAGTTCTGCACAGACTGGACCAGAATGTGTCCTACCCTCCACAAATGGAAAATCCTCTTTAGTTCCTTGTGAGTTGAATCCAAGAAAAGGTAAGGCCTCGCTGGCCAGGTTTTATCTGTTGGTGATAAAGAAGGCATCTTATTCTTCATTTCCAAGAAGTATTTTTGCATCTGTGATAAAATTGAAGCAAGATGTTTTATTAATGTTCAAATATCAGGGTTATTGAAGTACACAAGGAAAAGCAGATGCTCTGTGATTAAAAAGCACAGCTACCAAACTGCAACTTTCAGCTCTCATAAACCAGAATATGGATTTTAAAAGCCAGGTATATTGAGAAATACCGATTTAGATATCAAAGAAGTGTGGCATATACTTCGTACCATTCCTACACCTCCAAACACTATCACTATCCTTTCTTTACAATATCAGAATATTAATTTGTCACTTTTCCATGTGATTAGCTTGGACATTTCCTGACAAAGACTATCAAGGCCATAACACAGCTGTTGCATTTGATAGAAAATAAAAACTTAAAACACAGAAAGTGTACATGTGCATATATAGATATATACATACAATTCTCTGAAGGGTAAATTCATAAATTTTTCTTCCAGCATTGGCTCTGAAGAATTTCCTGTATTCTCTACGGACCTGGAAAGTTAAACAAACCCTCAAAATGAATATAAAGAATGAATTTGCACAGGTACTCTTTTAAAAAGCTCTGTGGTAGAAAACATTAAAACAAGCATACGTACATGCAAAGGGCTCCCTGAAATAGGAACATCACCTGGTCACACTTAAAATATGTGAAACAGACCATGGACCAAGATGTCTGAAAGATACCTCGGCTGACCTAAGTGCAATTATTTGCAAATGTAACAAGGAATTCGAAATACTTCCCTCCAAAAAGGCAAATTTTTCAAATATTGTTGAATTCACAGCATGAATCTATTTTCAACAGGCTTTTGCATAAAGCTGGACTGGAAAAAGTGAGGCATCACCAGTGACAACACAATTTTCTTATGTCTGAACTGACACTGATTTGATGTTAATTACAGTGTTAACTGGTGAAATTTTCAGATTTTTCTCCATTAAAATTCTTAATACACAGAGTTTTCTGTAATAAAAATGGGATTTTTTTTTTTCAGAGCAGACCTCTGCATGAAAAAAACTCTTTTCACACAAGCAGTCTTCATTCCGAAAGAAAAATAAGATTTTGGTGCTTACTAAGAGCAGACAATCAACACAAAGGTTGCTTAATGTCTGCAAGTTTGATATTTGCTCCCAAAATTTATTTAAAAACCAATAAAAAAAAAAATCAAAAAAGTGATCATGGAAACAATTTTTGCAGGTGATAATAATTTTTAATACGTCCTTGCAAGTGCAAGTTTCAGAGTACTTGTTTTGCCTTTTATATTTCTATCAGTGCTAATCAGCATAAATCAAAATTCAGAAAAAGCAATCAGAGAGAGCCCAACTGGTTTGCAGTTTTATGCAACACCCAGGCTCACCTCAAGTCAGCTGAAACATCCCCCAACTTTTTTTGCAAACTCTGGCACAGCCTGCAACATGCCTGTTATGGGTTTTGGGCAAAACCCAAGGAAAACATCGTGGCCTTGCATAATTCACCCCAGAGCAAAATTTAGTGGTTTTAGCTAACTCACTGCGTGTTGCTGGCTTCTGTGTAACCAGAATATAAAGGGAAACCCATAGAATAAAATCCCCATCAATGTACAGAAAAAAATTTACCCTGGCACCCCCTTCTGCCTCATAGTGACTCATGCATTTTAAGGTAAACCAGCATTTGGAAAGCAAGAATCTGTCACCATTTGGGGACTAAAAATACCCCACAGGTAAACAAGTTTTGCTTAATCACACATTAAGATGCATCAACAAAACTGGCAGCATTCAGCTGTCGTCATTCTATGCAAATTCAGCGCATAACTTTTTCCTCCTCACTTTATAAGAAAAAAATACTGGAGTTCTTATTCACTCGTTTTCTGCAAGGCTTAGTGCTCTATAATTAGAGTACATCCTTTATTAATTATTCAGGGATGGTAATTAACACGCTCAAAGCCACTCCAACCACAATCATCCTGAATCTCACCATGTTCTCATAGACTCTCCTTAATGATCTTGCTTTATATTATTCTTTGTGAGCTGCAAGGTGTGCAAATTAATTTGGAAGAAAGGGACTAACAGACACCCACACATCCTATTGGTGCTGCAGGGAAGCTGCAAAGCAAGCACTGAGAAATGCAAGCTGCTCCAGAAAAGCCTAAATCTGGAAAGTACCACAAATGCTATTAAAATCTACTTGGCATACAATTAAAAAAAAAAACCAAACCAAAAACCAACAAGTAACAAAATCCTCACAACTTAATGGTTTAATCTTGATCGTTTGTATCAATTTTAATTCTTCAGCCTCATGGGTGAAACCACTTTGCCTTCAAACTACCTGTGGTAACAATGATATATTGGAATGACAGGCTATGGTCTTATTCAGAAAAATCTGTGTATTTCACGTGAGATGGAAATTGGAAATGTTGCTTACACTATTTAACAAACGCACTGAAAACCATACCACAGACTGCAGAAATGTATTCCTGCTGTAATGTGCCTTAAAGGTTTTGGAATCATCAGTTTGCATTTAAATGCCGCTGTTTGATACAAAACGGCCACTGAGTTCTCAGGAGGGACATATACTTGTTTTAAAATCATAAAAACAGACCTACTTTGGCAGTAGTACCTGAAGTGTGATTCTGATCTGCAGAATGACTTCTTAAAATGGCTCCTTTGTATTTTCCAGCTCTGGTTTCCATGTATGTATTGTAATGGATTTTTTTTTAAATACAAATGAACATGTATTATATATAATTATGTCAATTATTATTATATGTTTTCTAACTACTTTTCCCATTTCATCACTGTCAGGTTAAGTATAAGAATATGAGAGCTGAACTTTACTCTGCATTACTGAGTGAATTGTTCCTTTCATACCTCTGTAGTCTACAATATCCCTATTAGCAGAAGTCACCCCCAGCCAAACCAAACAGATCCAGATTTCCGCAGTTCTTCAGGACTGCATCTGTAAAACTGTGTTATGTAAATCATTTGGGCACAGACCTGAAACATCTGAAGATGCCATTTTCATAGTCTATTTACAGAGCAGAACTACATTTTTCCAGATTACAGATGTGTTTTCTTTTGCCAACCAGTCCTTGAAAGCAAGGGACGAAAAACAAAACACTTTTGCACATCTCAATTTTTCTAGGAATTCATGGCTGTCACAAGCCACAGGTAGCTGTGTGCAATGCCAGGCCCGAAAAAGGCTGCTGGATGCAACAGGACAGGACCATTGGCTTTACACCACGCCCTCCTCGACACTGGGATCAGGGGTCTACTGTGAGCAGCAGTGAGAGTCAGACACTTCCACCCTACTGCCTGTTCAAACAAGCAGAGGTCACAACAAGAAAATACATCCTTGTAATCTTTCCAGATAGGACCTTTGCCAAGGTAGGTCAGTTTTTAAAGTCAACAACTGTAATAGAGTCCCTTTAATCTGGCTTTTGCCTCTCTCTTGAAAGCTGCAATTCCTGATATGACAAAAAAGCCTCAATGCCTAAATGTTGCTGTGAGGCACTTTCCGCTTACGACTTTGTCAGCCAAGTCCACGACAAAGTTCAACAATGTGAAAAAAAAATAAGAATCCCTTCTAGTGAGCCCACACAACTCCTTGTTTATTAAGTGTTAGTAAGGTGTGCCACGCTTCATTGAGTTCATGTTGACAGATGGGAGTGTTGGAGAAAGTACCTTCAGTCCAAGCCAGTAAGCCCAAATGACTGCCACAGCATGCTTACGCCTAGCCTCCTCCTTCAAGCGTTTCAACTCCCTCCGAGCCTAAAAGGTTCAGAGAGTGAACAAAAGAGACAGCCCGATGCAGACAGCACAACGACCAGGACACGACCTCTCCCAAACCAAACAGGTTTACAACCAGGAGGGAAAGGGATGGAGCAGCAGCGCTTGACCTTTGACACCCAACATGCCCATGTGAGCTGGTGTGAAGCCACAGAGAAGGTCAAAAAAGCCTCCACTGCTGCTGAAGTGGCATGTGCTGGTGGGAATTTTGTCAGCCCTGTTATTCACTGTCAGCCTTTCCTCCTCTTCTGTGCACACATCTCATAACTTGATTCTAATGAGAGAGCTTTGCCTGCAGTTTCACGATCAAAATGATGTGTATGAAAATCAAGACTTACTAAAATCTCACTACCTAGTCACTTCTTCCACTGGCAAGTGCCTGGGCAGGACAGCATCAGCTCTGAAACTACGTGTCATGATGACTTTCCAGCACTGTAATGAGGGCTTTTATTCTGAAGGTTATTTTTTATTTTGATCTTTACACATTTAAAAAATACCAAAAAACTCTCCAGCCTGGTAAATGATGTCTGTCTGTGCAATTAAAGGGTAGAGCCACCAAACCTAGTGCATTCCTCATGTACAAAGAGATAGGCACCTTCCTACCTTTCATCAATCATTCCATTTTAGGAAAGCAATTTGAGGCATGTGTGGGCAACTCAACAGAATGTCGCATTTTAGGAGATACCAGCACATTTTTCTATTCAGTTATCTGATGACAACACTCAAGGAAGAGTTCCAGTATTATAGGCCCAGTCAGAGCAGCTCTAGCCCTGTATCTGCACTTGTCAAGTTGTAAGTTATCAGACTTGTGCAGCAGCAGCTCCAGCCTGTGCCAGTCACGCTCCTCTGGGGCAGCTGGAAAGGTTAATGTGCAGTGGATGGAGACTCAAAGATTATGTTCTCACTCATCTGCTTGGCAGAAAAGCTCCTATTGCACAGCAATGTAAAAGCAAGAACTATGCAAAGCTATGTATTTGTCTCTCTGGACAAACAAAGGAAAGAAACTGAGTACTTGAGGCTCACTCTTGTTTTATTTTTTTGTTTGTTTGTTTGTGGGGTTTTTTGGTAAAGCAAGAGACTTCTGATGATAACTTAAAATCTTTTGTTCTAACTGTTCCCCCAGGAAAAGATAAAAGATCACACCAATAAAAAGTTGTCTCTCTTATCAGAGACTGTAATTATTTTTCTAATCTTAATTCAATTTAGATTATTATCTTTATATACATATATATTATTATATTTAGTTTATTTATATTTAAGGAATAAGGAGAAAATTTTCCACTAAATTCCTGTGAACAAGTTGATAAAAATAACTACTAAACCATGTTAAAAATTATCCAAATCTACTAAATATTTAAATGAGGAGCTTTAACATAGTTAACACTATTGCATCCACTAGATGTATCTTTTAATTCTAAGGAATATCTTAAAACTAGGAAAACAAATATCTCTTCTGAAGTATTGAGCAATTTTTTGGTGAAAGGAACTCTGATTAAAAATAAAATAAATTCTTAAAGTGTTGTGCTTAAACAAATGTGGAGGAAACAGTGTGTCTGTCATATTATACAGTTACCTAAATATCAAGGTAGAACTGAAAAGCTCCAAAGGCTTTCTAGTATGAAGGAAATTCTGTACATGTTTGTTTGGATTCCCAGGGCTGCCATTTCATTAGAAATCTAACAGATTTATATAAAAATAGCAAAGGTCAAACACAGCATTATACTCCAGATGTAATTTGAGCACATTTCTCCATCCAGTTGGCAAGGTGTTCTAACAACACACTCCCAACATAAATAATAACTTAAAAACATTTCAAATCTAATGTATTTACGGTTTTCAACTAAATTAGGAATTTATTAATTGAAACCAATATATTTTTGACCTCTAGTGAACAGCATTTCAAATGTTCACATAACCCACAACTACAGGCTGGGGATTAGCAAGAATCTTTCAGTGGGACTTTGCTTCTGAAAACAAACAGCTGATGCTGGAATTCCTGGGATTTTTCTAGGGCTGTAAGTTTAGAATTGCAAACTAACATCATTTTCTGCTAAAAGATCAGCTCATAAAATTGTGCTTTACTTGTACTTAGTGAATTTTTTTTACTGGTTCAAATCACAGCCAGAGAATAAATTAAACCAATCATAACTAGAATTTAATGAAACTTAATAACATTGGTTTGAACTCGTAGATGAAGGCTGTCCAGGCTACAGATTATATAATATGTAGTGAAAATCTCAATTGGATCAGTAAGACAGTGTCACTGAAAGCACTTGTTGGGGGCGGGGGGAGGAACACACCCAAAAACCCCGACCTTCTCTCCCCCCACAAACCATGCTCTGCATATTTACATGTAGTTAAATGCATTTCCTAATTTGAGAATTCTGTAGTCTAGTCATTTTTAATCTAGTCTCATGGCTTGTTAGTGCAAATCTGTACTTGGTTGCCATGCAAAGAGTTTCCTACTCTACAAAAAACTGGCATACACAATGCTACCAGATTTATTAGGTGTGGCATGAATGGAAATGGAAGGAATCGATGATCATGCTCTATTATTTAAGAGTGAATTGTATTAGTCATTAATTCTCACTATGAACTAGTGATTAAATGTTGATATTGTCGGGTAATGAAGGGGGGGCATGTGATATGTGCATGAAGTACCTTATATCCAAGCCAGAAAGCCCAAATAACAGCAATAGCATGTTTATTTCTAGCCTCGTCTTTCAGTCGTCTCAGTTCCCTTCGTGCCTGTGATGCATTTGAAAACGGGATATAGAAAAGCTTAGGAAAGAAAAGGTTACTGCAAGTTCCCATTGGTGCAAGAAAGAAAGGAAGTAACCAGTCACTACAAACAGCAAATATTAAAGCGTGTCCCAGCTTCCCAGACTGCACCAGCTTCGACATGTTAGCAGCAAAGAGAAACCAAAAATTCAGTTTGAGCAGTAAAAGCGGTTTAAGCCACTGACAATATTCCCAGATAACTATCCTGAGGGACCTTCTTCATTCTATGTAGGGACACACAAGTGCAAAATTTGTGTACACTTACCTGGGTACCATGCCAATAAGCAGCAATTACTGTGGCAGCCTCATTACAACGCTTCAAATGCTTGAGCTCCCGAAGAAGCTTCCGAGCCTGTGAACAATTTAAAACATTATTTTTTACTAACTAACTTTTTATGGTTTTTGAAGTAGGGCACTGCAACTTGTAAATCTAGGCAAAACCAAAGAACACTGCCTCCAAATCCCCAAGCAAATACATTCACAAATGCTGCCCAGCCTAACATTTGCTGTTCCAGGGAGGATTCTGTGCTGCAAGAGTTTGGGACTGGCAGGTCAGGGGATCTTTGTTCAATGTTCAGTTTTCTCCCAGATTTGCTGCATTACCTGAGATATCTGTATGTCTGTGTGCACAATGGCAACAGTATTTTTTCTCCACACAGTAAATGTCTAATCCTATTTGGAGTGCAATAAAGAATAAATCATAAGTAAATTGCCTGGCTTTAGGTCACACTAAAGGCTGCTGTCATACCAGGCTTTCACGCACAGTAATGCTACTGCAAAGAGCTTGTTCTCCAATGGCAAACAGAAAACCGTAACTCAAGATGATGCTTTTAACCCAGTTTTCTTCGAATAACACTCATGGGAAAAGACAGCACATCAATAGTTAGACTGAAAGGATATTTTTAACCCATTTAAACAAAATAATAAAAAATCAAGAAAAATAGCAAAATCAAATTACGTTACCTTATTGCTGGCAAACTCTTAAAGCCTTCTGGGCAGGAGAGGGCTATTTACACCAATAGCTCCTAACTGCAGCCCCTTCCTTCCCTGTCTGACAGAAAGGGAACTGACTCCAGAACTAAAGGCAGTTCTCTCTTCCCTAACTAGAGGGGAAAGCCACCTTCAGTAGAGTGAAGAAAGGTTAATAAGAAAACAGAGGAGCCCAGGGTTATTTTTTCTGAAGACAGACAGCCGTAGTTGCTTTAAGCATCATGGCTGCTTTCATGCAAGCTGTCAACCTCATTTTAACTCCTTCAGTATCTACTAGGATGCATGCTTATCCCTTCACAAAGTACAAACCTCTCAGAGAAGAAGGGAAGTTGTGGCAAATTGAGGCAGAGTACAAGCCCACAGCAGTAACTACTTTCTCAACACAAGTACACTTTCACTCCTCCGCTTAGCAGACAGAGTAGAATTGAAGACTCAGTCCAAGTAACAAATTACCCAGGCAACCCAAACTCTTTATTTTAATCCTGCTTTCAATTTGATTCATTCTTTGAGAATCCTGTTAAGCATAAAGTAACTGCCAACCACAACTTGTTTCTTCCAAATCAGTCCAGCGCTACAGTTTTCCTAAGCCCAGGGCATCCTGCTCGGGAGCTGCTGGCCTGCCTGATTAGGTCTGCTCTGACCACCACCCTCACTCATTCACACTCCAGTCCATGTTAAGAGGCCTCCTATCTCAATTCCTTGGCAGAAGATGCCTCAAGGATAACCCAGTGGTTCAGTGTGGTCCCAGCATTCCACTTGCACTGTTTGCAGGGATTTATAGCGCAGGCAGCATATGCAGATATCCTGAACTCACATGAGTGTTTAACAATGGCTGTAGCACAGCCACAGCTCCATGGACAGAAGGCGTGAAAGGCAGGAGGCTCAGTGCACTTGGAATGTGTTTTCCGACCTGCTCCTCACCCCACTGTACAGAGACAGACACAGCAACAGGAAACTCACCTTCCACCCTCTGATGTACGACTGCATTGTAATAGTCGAGCTCTTTATCTTCTGGTATCTTTTTTGTTGCTGCATTGGAAATAAGTACGTGATGATTAGAACAGAATATTACATCTGTTAAACACTGCATAATAAACCTTTCATTACTAACATTTGACAATATACTTGAGGAGACAAGCACTAAATGTAAAAAGTGAACAATTTTTGACTGAGCAGATCAGAGCGTAGATTCTGTGTTCAGCTCGAGGGGAAACAAAGCATCAACAATGCTGCACAGACAATGTCACTCTGTTTACAGAAACACTAAGTTCATGGTCAGCAGCACAAATGCAGATTAAATGCTAACAGTAAGAGCTTTATTTGTCTTTCCCACCACCAGAGTAGCACACAAACTGTCACAAATGTTCAGGTTTGTTGGCTAAGCTTTTTACCACCTTTTCACAAGACACGTGCGGTTCCTATTACCCACAGTGCCTTTATTATACCAAATGCTGATGACAACTCAGGAAGAGGAAAAAACCCAAAACCACAGATTTCTGAATGAGATGCTGGAATTTTATTTAAGTATGCCACATTGAACTATAAATTTCCTGGAGAGCTGAGCATTTTCCCTCTAAAAAGCTCAGTCCTTCAGTAGCCCAATATTTAGTATAATACTAAATTGACAGACTTTGCAACAGGGCTTTTAGACTTGACACTCAGCCCACTCAGTGACAGTGAACATCTCTGTGAGCAAGATGGAGAGGGTCCCCTCTGGGCCACCCTCATGCCACGGCTGCCATCCGTCACGTCTTGCAAGGCAACAGACAGACAAATGTTGGCAGATCCTTGAGTCAAGCCTCCAGCACAAGGAGTTGCTCAAAAAAAGCTTTATTCATTCCAGGGATTTCCTATGAAACCTTCCAAAGCACTGTGCCTACCAGTCATGGTGGGTTAGGAGAACGTGCCTTCCATCCACGTGAAGAGGCTGAGGAAACGACTCTATCATCACCAATAAAACAACTGCTGCCATGTTTCACCAGTGACCCAGTAAAGGTTTGCAGTTAAGAAACCAGCAGTTCTTGGTCGTGTATTTCTTTTCATTTCCTTATATTTAAAGTTGTGCCAATCTAGCTGCAGTAAGTCCATTTTAAATTCATTAAGATTGCATGAGATCATAATGAAGCCATATGGGCACAGCACAATCCTGTAATGATGCTGTTTGTAGGAACAGGGTTTTCAATCACACAAGTTCAGAGAGAAGAGTTTTCACAGTAAAAAAGCATGCTTCAGTCATACTTTTTCCAAATGATCTATCCTTCCCTCTAATTATCCAAGAGAAGTGAACCAAACACTGATGGCTTTCAAGAGGACAAACAGAAGTGCTTGTCAACTGAAAAACAGGGATTTGTCAACTCTGCAACTTGGAGTTTAAGTAGGCTTTCTTTCCATATTTTATCAAGGTTTCTGATATGCTTGTGCTATTCTCTAGCAATAACAAAACGCAGCTGAGAAGTTCAAGAATGGCTTTAAAAACAAATAAATTTTTTTTATCACGGAAGTCAGTATTATTTACTAACTGCCAAGAGGACATGAAAGAGTCGTAGAACCGTGCTGTTCAGTTCGTAGCACAGAACACCCAGTCCACAGATAGATCTGAAACTGCTTTAGGACTGACTGTATCAATAATGATACTGAATCACGAGTCTTAGGAGTTATAATTAAAATAAACCCCTAGGATCCTCCCAGGCAGCATTCTTGAGTTGAAGGCAAATGTTCCAAATAAGGCAAAACCACAAAAAAGGCTTAGGAATGACTGAATTCCACAGAACTGCACATGTATATTACTGAACATTTTTTACACATTAACCATATGTTCTGAAAACACAGGAAGTGTTGGGAAGCACAGCATTTAAGCTGAATGAAAAGGACTCTTCCCAGCTGAGCCACAGAACCCTGCTCTCCCAGAGCAAAAGGACTCTGGTGAGCTTTTTAATTATTTAAGAACAACCACAGTGTAAGCACTTAATAGCAGTCTATAGAAACTAAATTTTCTTTATTCCTGCCATTGGTCCTTAAATATTAACATAAAATTGAATTCTTTCATCAGCTCTCAGTACATATTGAGGAAGACTATCCTGTGAAGGCTATATGTATTAATGGAGAGAATCCCCCCCTCCCCCCCCATAGTAAGGATGGTATCTTACTGCATATCTCCTGTACCAGGAAGCAATCACAATCTGGCATCTTTTCATTAACAAGAAGCGAGTACGGCACTTCCAGCCTCTGTAAATCTTTTCAATCAGAGTAGCCAAGTCCTCCAAACGCTGCTTTCTCAGGTCTTCGAGTTTGAAGAGCTGGGTGTGGGGTTTTTAGGGTTTTGTTTGACATTGGAAGAAAAACAGCAGGAGAGAAAAGACACGGGAAAAAACCCATAAGCACAGCTCTTGTAAGAGAAATCTCTTCTTTGCTGAAGTCCCCCCTCAGACACACGTTGTTTTATTCATCTCCAGAGCTATAGGCAGATACATCAAGAAGATGTGGCAGATACACTGTCACAAGTCAATGCTCGAAAGTGATATTAAATTAAGGCTGACAGCTATTGTAGAGTCTTGATTCACATTGATTTTAATGGGTCTAACATTAAAAAGTGCCTTTTTTATGCTACATTCACAGCAACATATCGAAGCACTGCATGTAGAAAAATCTGTAGGAACCAGGTAGTGAATGATGCAGCTCATAGCAGGCTGTCCTCATGAGAGAGGGCTTGGTTTTGCAGAAGGCATTTTTCACTTACTGTTCTTGGGTTGCGGATGAATATCTTTGATCTACCAAATGAAAATTCCTCTTCAGGGATTCTCAATCCATTAAGCAGCACCTCTACTCCAGCCCTAAGAAGGAGTAAAAGAGCTTAACAAACATGACCCCCAGCTCTAAAACTTCTTAGTTTACATATTCACAGCTTAATTTATGGAAAGCATTTGAAAGCATATTTTAAACTTTTAAATAGTGCTTGACATAAGAAGATTGAAAACCTAACTCATTTACTCAGTGGTTATTCAGCTAAAGGCAAGAATAATCACTGTAAAGATTCAGAATAATTTGATGAAAAAAAGAACAGATTTTATTTTATAGCATCAGCAATGGCCTGTTTTTTCCTCTTACATCTATAATTATTTTACCTAAAAACAAAAAAAAAGGAAAAAGGAAGGGCTCTCACACTAATGTCAAAATGTGAAACAAAGACTGATGAGTTTGACAAATGCCAGTGTTCCACTCTTACCAAATGCATTTTAGGAACACCAACAGAAAAAGGAGAGAGGAACTGTGCAGATTTGTGGTGATTATTACAATGCTATTTTTACCAGTACTGCACTTCCAACCACTATCTTGATAACCTAAAGACTTAAATTGTAGCTAAAAGATGTCAATATATTATGAAAGATATTTAAATCACGCTTTTGGTGGCCACATGCAAAAAGAAAGCTTATTTGCCCATCCCAGACATTATTTGCAAAAATACATGTGAATACTATGCAATTTAAAAGTATATATTTAATACAATTGATTTGCAAGAGGTATTATCTCAAAATTGTTCCCCAATCATTATGTAAAGTTACTCCTGAAAGGGCAGAGGAAGGTTGTATGGCTGTCTTCAACGAAATGAGTGTTCTTACACTTTGAAAGTTAGTTACTAAAGATAAGTGCCCTCCTGATCATTCCAGACTTCCCAGTAGTCTTGAATCCACTGCAGTATCTCTCTCTTACACCCTTTCTTTCAGACCCAAACCAGTAAGGGCTGCACTATATTCCTTTGGCAACGTATACAAAACACATTTAAAAATCATGACACGTGGAGGACAGGAATTTCCCTCAGGACAGGTAGGAATACTGCTGTCTGCCTACCTGGCTGGCCCTCTCCAGTGGGGCCACGTCTGCTTGCAGAGCATTTTGTACCTCTCCAGGCAGGGCTCATAGGCCTGCCGGAAGGCGTAGCCCGCCCTCCGGACCCGCACGTTCTCCAGCAGGCCGAGGTACCGGACCTGGTGGCCCACCAGGGCCTCGTTGAAAACATGTGCAGCCTTTTTTTCATTGGGCTTGATGCACCTGCAAAGGAAAACCAAGAGGGACATCTCTTTGCAGCACTGTACACGTCAACGACTATTACGGTGAGTTTAAACCACAGATTTCAATAGTTTCTCCTTGGATATCGAGTTGGTTTTTTTTATATATAACCTCACCAAACAAATTCACCAAATCTTTGGCACTGGGGAATTTACCTGATATAGTTTGGATTTTTTGTCTGGAGATTTTTCATCAGGGTAGCAACTGAAGCCTTGAACTGTGAACCTGCTGTTGGTGGCCTCTTTAGATTGATCTTAGCAGGGTTTCCTTCTGGGAATAATGCTTTGATAAGGGAGTGGTTGGCCTTCCACATGGCCTGGGAGAGGTCACGGTACAGAAGATCATTATTTTTGTCAACAAATCCTTCCACCTGGTACATAACCTGAACAACAGAGAAGAGTCTCATCAGCACGGGTTTTGAACTACAGCATAGACCACTTCGAAACTGGCCCAAGAAACTGATTTCTCCTTCTTACACACTGCCCAAAAAAAATGAAAGTTATTTCAGCTTTCATTTGAAATCTGACATTTGGACAACTTTTTGTTGGATAAAATGTCTGTGAACGTGCCACCTGAGAAAGATGCATTTTCTCATACTGCCAACAGCTCCCTGTGTCGATCACTTCTGGTTTCTGAAATGGAAGAAACCCTTTTTCCGTGATAACTCTGACACACCACCACCTGCCAAGACTCCAAAACAATCCTTTTGTTTTGTCTGATGAGGTTTTCTCCCTCTCTTTTGAATCAAAACAACAAAAATACCCCTTCCCATCAAAGTACAAATGCTTACATTATTTGCCTAACTAAAACAAGATATGGAATATCACCTCTTGCTATCGCAGTGCAAGCAGCAAGCTGTGCAGCCCCCAGGGGACTGTTACTTTAAAGGACTTTTACCAGGAAAGCAGTCCAGCAACAACAAGCACGAGTACAAAGCTCTGACCTGCAGCTGGGTACCCAGGAGGCAGCCAGAGGAACCTCACGCAGATCTCAGATTGCTACTGTTTTTTTAAATTTTTTAGGGTAGGAAACTTATTGGATTAATTGTGACAAGTCATCTGGCTGGTAATACAGATTCTTCTTCAGATCCATGATTTCTCAGTCCTGCATAGGTATGTACTATGTACACAGAATACTGAATGAAAACAGTACTGACACATATTTTACACAACAGCAAGTTACTGGGAACTCAGGCAGCATTTTACTTTGGAGAACATGTTTCTGGTTCTGACAGGTGCAGTAAATGCCACTACTGAAAAAAACCCCAAACGACTGTTCACATGAAATTACTTATATTTCTTAAAAGGAGGGTCAAACTTTTGTTGACCAGTGACAAGATCAAAATGTTCTCAGCTGAGGATGGAAAAACAACATTCCTCCCAAAATAGGAGGAATTCACTCTGCTGAATGCCTGTAACAATCAAAGACCCTCACTGCCTGCTAAGACACAATCTGTGCACAGTCCTTCTCAAAGTACAGTGATAAATTTCAATTCATTTAGATTTTTGACAGCCTAAGGAATACCTAGGTATTAATCCCTGATAGATTATATGCAGTTACAAACTCTTCTTGGCAAATAATGTTAAGTTAATGAATGGCTGCCTGAAAGGCTGAAAGTCCTTCCAGGACTTTTGAATGAGAAAATTATTGAGCTATTCAAAAGTGTGAGATTGAGAAAATTTCAAAAAGCATTAAGCAGTCCTAGGGAAATGAAACACTTTCCAAATACTCTTTACTGTGTGAAATTATCACTTCAGCAGATTCGGACAAGAGGTATAATTTCAGCCCTACATTTACTTTTAATTTTTTTTTTAATAAATTGTCTTCAGTCTACAAATTTAATTATTTTGATTTTCATTAATAAAAAGTCATAATGGATTACACACTGAAAGCTGTCACACTTGTATTTATTCATACTGCTTATATTGTAAAATGCAAATACGTTTGCAAGCCCTCTGTGTAGCTTTCTCTTCTATCTGTTTAAACACAGAGTATCAAACTCAGTTCCTTCAAATGTACAAAAACTGCATTTTCTCAACAACGTGTCTAAGGACTGCAGCTAGTTCAGTGACAAAGAGCATGTTTTCCAAAATATGTTGCCTACAAATGTGCGTAAATTTTTGTCACTGTGAGCAATGATTTCCAGAGACCTAACAGCAGCACCACAGCACGTGGGGCATCTTTCTCCTTTGAAGAAAGGAGAGGTGCTTTGATTTCAGCCAGAGCAGCAGGACTTTGTACATGGGCATGCAGTGCCAGGACAAGGGGTAGGGGCTTCAGACTGACAGAGGGCAGGTTTAGATTAGTTATTGGGAAGGAATTCTTCACTCTGAGGGTGGTGAGGCCCTGGCACAGGCTGCCCAGAGAAGCTGTGAGTGTCTCATCCCTGGAAGTGCTCGAGGCCGTGCTGGATGAGGCTCTGAGCAACCTGGTCTAGTGAAAGGTGTCTCTGTCCAGGGCAGGGGCTTGGAACTAGGTGATATTTAAGGTCCCTTCCAACCAAAACCATTCCAAAATCTCTTAAAGCCTTCCAGCCCAAATCACAGATTTTAGGCTTAAGACAGAAGATTAAGACAGGTCTGGATTTTTTAATCAGCTACACCAGCCCCCACACACGACGCGCTCCCTTCACCAGGTACCTTGCCAGCATAGTGCTGAATCCTGAAGCAGCTGTGAGGCAGGGAGGTGTCATTGAGGAACCGGGAGCACTTGCTCATCCTGCTCTCAAAGTGCTGGTGAGTGGCACAGACCTGGTTCAGTTTTTCTAAAAAGGTCTCATCGGTAACAGTTCCTGGTCTCAGGCATTCTTCGTCCAGCATGGCGAGGATTCCAGTTTGGTTCTGGAGTTTCAAAACAAGAGCTTTAGGACTTGTTTCCATCACAGCACAAAAAGGAGAGCATTCTCCTGCTTGACTTCTGCTGTTCAGAAAAACATTCTTCGAGCCATCTCAAGGTTTGGCTCTTTTTACCTCACAACCGTTTCCAACTGATTTTTAGCACTTGCACTTTTGAAAGACTTTTTACGAGATCTGATTCCTGAAATTCACATTGAAGTTTCGTGTAATTTACTCAGATTGTAGTAACTCCAATTCAACTGAAAGTAGCCAGTTTATGGTAAAACCATCATGTATTTTACGTTAATGGTTAAAAAGTGATCTTTTCTGATTGTTAAGGAATTTTATCTCTCTTGCTTTGGAAGTCTTCTCATTATATACAAGTACTTTGAGTACCTCAAACACTCAGTAACATGTAATTGAGTTTTCTAGTTTCCATATGAAAAGAAATGTTAATTACAATGCAGCATGTGATATCTGCTGTTGAGAACAGCCCTAAATGTAAACATTTAAGAGCTGTTTGATTTGGGTTTCTTTTTTTCATGTAGGTACTGCTGAATATTTCTACAAAAGTCACATAGCTTATAAAAAAATCCTTTTTAGTAAAATAAACTTCTACCATACAAAGTAAGATGAATAATACAATGAATGGCATGTTTCACAAAATTTACTGAATGAGGATGTATACAGATTTTACAGCTAAATTAAATCCATTAAAAAAATGGATTTAAAAAAATGGATTTTAAAAAGTCCACATTAAAAAATTATCCAGAGAGATTCTTGAATACAACTTACATTTTCTATTAGGTCACAAATGATAGCATTGTTGAAATATTCAATGTGAGTCCATTCAATCCCCTGTAAGAAAATATACATAAATGTATGAACAGGAAAACAATGGAGCTTTTCCTCTAGGCAATTCACATTATATTCCAATTAACCATGGTACTACTTTGAAATTCTGCATGCTTACCAACAATTTATTAAGAAAAAAAAAATACAACCACCTACTACTAACATTATCTGCACAAAATGAGTGTCCTTGAACAGCTGCCAAACTCACTCTCCATTCCTTTCCTCCACCCATGTCAGCTTCCCATGCACTCCCTGGCACCAGGCCAGGCTCCTCCCGTGCTGCCCACGCTCCCACTGGCCAGAAGGAAATCAGCCCATGTTCACTGCAAGCTCCTGAGATCAAAATTTCTAAGTTCTTCGTTGTTGGGATTTTTTTTTTTTTAATGGGAGGAAGAAAGAGGGCTAAATTTAGATAACACCATTTGAAAAATCCAGAGTATGACTGTTGTTCAGATGCTCTTAATATCTCAACCTTTTTGCGAACATCAATGATAAAATTTCCAGGATGAGATGCCAATGCATCACGAGGTAACACTAGGGCAAAGGACTGAAAGAAGAAAAATATTCATTTCTTCTTAATCTGCACTCTGTGGTACTTCTTACAGTTTACTTTCCTCACAGTATTTGAAATATCATTCAAGAACCAAATTGCAGTAATGATGGTTTACCACTGAATGCAAAATTAAAAAGACATGCCGAAATTTCATGTTATCCTCAGGATCATAAGGCAGGAACTTTATGTAATTTTAAAAGATGTTTATACAGCAAAATGGTATCATTCAGTCAGAGTACAGACAGCGTGTGCCAGTTTTTACAGCTGGGAGCTGGTATTTTGTCTGAGCTCTGTGTATCATGTGGAGCACTGCTAAAACCTATTAAAACTTTAGCTTGATGTTCACTCACAGAATAACATCAAACACCAGAGGCTGGGCTCCACAGGACATCCTATATTTATCCATAAAGCTTACATGGCTCCCTTTAATGCTTACCTGAAAGACCACTAGAACCAAAACTCTATTTGTAGTTTCTTTCATGTTGCATGCTATTGTTTTAGCCACCTAATTCCCTTTGAAAAAGGACTGGCTGTGGCTGTTCTTGGGGTGCATCCCAGATGTTGCTGTGTAATCCAAAATGCAGGCTGCAGGCTAGTGGCACTAACACCAAAAAGTGATATTAGTGTTCTAATAAATCAATTAGCCCTTGCTCAGAACTGCCAGTCATTGTTGCCAATGAATGAATCCCAGCTGGGTCTGGTTATTACCTGGAGAACTCATCATGTGAAACAAATGCCAAACCAACATTTTCTGCCTAATGTAACTACCACACAGCCCCACACAAACATGCTCCATGTCAGTCCTGTGGTCAAAAAGTGCCCCTGTTGCCTGAAAAGTGGTTCCAGCCTGCATGCCTGCGTATCTTTACAGGGACAACAGGAAGAGGGTAAGGAAAGGTCCGTTCAAGCATTACCTCTCGGATGTATTCCTCCTGCTCTTCTTTGAGGGTAAGTTCAATGAAGATCTGCTGCAGCTTCTCATTACAGTAGTTGATAATGAATTGCTCAAAGCTGTTTTCCTGTCAGATGAAACATGTTTGAGTTTGCTTTGTGTAAACAGCCTGGAACCCAGCCGGAGTAAGTTACTGCAGCAGCTGCAGGTCAACAAGCTGCTGTATTAACTACTCCTTCCAGGTTTGTGATGTGATGGCTGGAGTAATATTTGATTGAGATCACGATTAGTTTAGAAATTTTAGACCAAATCCCTCCCTGAGGCTTTGTCCATTGGGAGGGACAAAAACCTCTGTAGGTTTTATTCATGATGCCTCCGTACTGATTCCCTTCAACAAGTCAGAAGAACACCTGTGGTGTCAAGGAATAAACAACCAAAGTTTTGCCTGCACTAATTTGTCCCCATATGTAAAATGTAGTCTCCTGCAGGGTCTGATAAATGAAATCATGACAGGAGCATCAGCTCTTTTCCACTCAGCAGCCAATAAAGTATCCCATTTCCCTGCAGAACAAGGCTCAAGCTGCTATTCCAGCAGCTGAGCCTGGGTTAAGGGATTATTGGCTCCAGAGGTCAACCCAGCTCCTCCCTGCCAACAAACTGCCCCTTGAAATGATGGGAAACAAAAGAGCTTCATTGACTAAAACTCCTCTAGCAGGCTAATTCATCTAAAACTGGGTTAGGGAGCAAGCAGATGTGTGACCCTTTGCAGAAGGGACCGGGGAGTGGAGCAGACCCCAGCAGGAGGGGTGGGCACAGGAAGGAGGCTCGGTGACTGCCCCACCACAGGCTGTGACATGACATTGTGCCTTTGTAAACCACCAAATAATCTGCTATACAAGACCTGTGAAGCTTAAATTATGCTGATAGAATTTTTATCACTGAAGGCAAGTGCAATCATTTGAATGTTTGAATTAAGGATCTGGTTGCTAAATGAGATTAAGAACACACAAGCAGATTAGAAAATATTGAGGTAGCAAAGATTACTTTTATCATTTTAGTTTTAAATGAAGCAAAATCATAGCTGATCACCAAAATTCCTCAGCCACAGACACTGCCCCTCTCACCAACTGCAATTATCACTCAGAGATTGCAAAACTTGCATAGCTCGAGATGAGAGAGTTAAAATTCGGCATGCAGCAAAATCAGCACTGCAAACAAGTCATACTTACTGCATTCTGTTGAAAAAGAAATTACATAAACTGCAGTCAGTACTTATACTACTTCCATAACAATACAGAATATGTCTATTAACATTTATTTAGCATACCAAGTAGATCAATCTTTGTGTCACTGAAAACGCAAAGTGCTACATAAATGTTATGTATCACATCTTCGTAGCTGAGTCTATCTTTAGCTACTGTCCAAATATTATCAAATAAACCAAGAGGCTGAGACACATCAGAGCCTAACACAGAACAGCACTCTTGCATTGCCCTGTCTCTAAATCACCAGGTACTTTTTGCCTCTAAAAGCCACATTTATAACCTTGGGCATACAAATCTCAGCAACAGGAGAGGAGAATGGGGAAGGGAATAGAGAATACTGGAGGAAGAATGAGTATGAGTTTACTTGACACATTCGGATAAGGCCATCACTTCAGATATATTGAGTTTGAAGTAAAAGGACCCCAACTGCCACATCACCCAGACAAAGGGTAAAACACACTCTGCATCCTCCTGCCAGGCACCCAACTCAGAGAGACTGCTTCTCTGAAAGACCAGGTGATTTTCATTAAAAGGGCTGCAGGACTTTTCACTCACAAATTATACAGGCTTGGTCATCCAAAGAGGATGGAAACTGAACAGAAAATCCAGCTAAACCATCTAACTGAAAGGTCATTACAACACATTAAAGTAATTGCTGGATGGTTTCCTGATTTGCTGTGTATCTGTGATATTTATGGCTTGCCAAAAAAAAAGGCAAACCAAAATCCACAGAGTTCTCCACAAATCGCTCACTTTGAGCTATGAAATTCTATTTGACATTGCCAAGCCACTGAAAATTGCTATTCCAGGAAAAAAGTTATTGAAGAGCAGCAGCAATGTTGTTCTTTATGAATGATACAGAGCAAAAGGCTAAAACAGTTAATTACAGCAAAGAAAATTAGGGAAAACTTTTGAAATTATTAAAATTCTCAAAACACTTAACTCTGATCAGGACCAGAAGACATTTGGCAAATTAAATATGCTTCAGAAAGAGCTGTTTCCTTTTACAGGTTTTAAAAAACCCCATATGAAAAAAGCAATTAGAGTGTTTATCTCTAAGAAATTCTCACTAAGGCAACAATGGCTGTGCATTTATTTTCCCTTAATGAATATCTATATTTTTTAATTACATGAGGGCTCCAAAAAGTGTATACATATGTTCACAAATGAATTGTCCCCCTCAATATTTTAATGATGGTCTTATAGAAATATATAGAAGGGATCTAAAGGACTTCTGACTTTTTTTTTCTAGAAGGCAGTAGAGAATAACCTGTATCAGTGATAGCACATCATTAAACCCACTCAGGAGATGGGCTGGAGGGACCCAGCCACCAGAGACTACTTGCTCCTTATGCTGACCACTTGTATTAAGTGACAGAAAGGGGTTTGACCAACACAGAAGCAGTGCAGTCAGATGTAAAATTTGAAGAAGAGCTATCAAATATTCTTAGGAAATTTTAAAGGGGGGAAAAAAAAAAAAAATTAAGACCATAGCTTCTCAAGGTGTCAGCTTCTCTTCCAGGCTGTAATTCTGCTCCTTTTAATGTCGAGGGCATCACTTCAATCCCTGCATTTTAATAGCAGCTTTCCAACTGTGCCTTTGAAAGCACTGTGGAATACAAAATAAAGCCTTCAGGGAATATAAAACCACACAGTCCCTCAAATTAAATAAAGGTGCTGGGAAAACAAAATGCCACCTGAGATAGGCTTAAAGTCATGTCGAATTTATAGATACAGCTCAACCAACCACCCTCAGCTCATCCTCTGAATCTTTTATCAGATGCAATACTAATTTTAGAGGAGTAGAAAAATTCACTGACAAAAATCAAAGCCTACTTCACCATGTTCCTCACTCCACAAATAACGGTGTCTTGCTCAAACAGCTTCATTCTTCATCAACCTTCAAACCACTGGCCACCAGGGTGGTATTTCATGAATAGCACATTTTGAACTCTAAAAAAATTATTCTCCATGCAAAAATAAAGTGATTACATAAACTAGCTATAAAGTTCTATCTGTGAGAACAGCTATTACATGCAGTTGCTTCAAAGTCCTACAGAAAATATTCTTTGTTCCTTAATATTTTGCCTAACTTCTTCAAAAGATGCCATTTGTGTACCATGGAATCATCTGAAAAAAACATGTATGGTTGTTCCTGACTTTATGCATTTTTATACCAGTAAAATACCAATGGGAAACAGACAAAAATATTTTTGTCAAAAAAGAATAGGCTAAAAATTTCTTACTGGTCTCAGGCAGAAATGTCTCCATTAGATTTATGAACAGAAAATATCTAAACCAGGACATTTTCCTATCAGTGTTATATACCTTCTAACCTTCTCTCCCCACACAGAATTCAAATTCACTTTTGAGTACCAGTTTCCAATGATTTCCAAAGATTACAAGGCAACTAAGATACCTGCTTACAACTGAAAACTGGGTATCATTCCATTACACAGGAATAAATTCTTACCTTCCACCTGCCTAATAAAGTCTAACTTCAAGTGTTCCATTTTTTGTGTCCCCTCCACTGTTTCCCCCAAATTAAGCAGATGTTGTGGACCCAAACCTACAGACTCAGGTATATCACCAGTGTCACACCTTTGTCGGTGTTTCTCAGTATCTCCTCTTCCTTCTTAATCTTTCATCACACCATTCTTCTTCAGAGCCAACTCAAAAATGTGCACCTTGCTCAGTCTGCAACCACACTGACAAAAAGGTGTCCAGAAACACTTCTTCAAATACATCATATGAACACATACAGCTAAAATAATACATGAGATGTATTTAAAGGAAAAGCGTCTTTTGAAAGAAAACCTAAACATTTCAAGTCACAAGACTTGGAATCAACAGGACTGATGTCATTAAAATGAACTTCTACATCAATGTGAGAAGGGAAAAAGACAGATACTGACACTTCTGCTCTATCACAAATAGCCCCAGAAAGTAAGTTTTTTTAAATATCAACATAGTTCTAGGCATCAGAAGTCTCTGACTGCTTCCTAACATAAGCAGGTGACCTCAAGTAGTTCCTTCAGGCCCCTGGAGAAAAAGCCAGATGGCAAAAATAATGATGATAAAAGACCAACATACTCACTTCACTGAGATGAATGGTGGAATGAAGGGTGAAACCAACCAGCAAATTCAATTTATCTGCTACTGTGGTGTCTGGGGATAGGGGGTTTTATGTCTGACCACACAAGCATACAAGTTTATGAGATGAAACTAAGGAATATAAATGCTAAGAAGTTAAAATCAGCAAAATGGAAAAACTGCATTTAAAGAAAATGAAAAAAGATACTATTTTAATCCCAGATAGCAATGACCCAGTTATAACGTGACTCAGCTACAACAATTTTTCAAAATTTTTTTCAAATTTAGTAAAGGCACGTTATCAATATTTATCCCTTTCTTTTCTGTTTACATACACAAACATTTGAGCAATCAAGCCTATTTCCTGTAAACTAGGCTGCTCTGGGCTTTTGTGTAAATATCTCCATAGGCAAAGAACCAGAGAAGCACATCTTTTAATTATAAATATTCCACTATAAGTAATCAAACCATGTTTCAGTGTACCTCATGGAAGCAAGGAAGATCTGTGCCAAAGCTTCGGGGATTATCCATTTTCTATATTTGTGTAGCTCAACCGACTTCAGCCCTTATTGTGTGCCAGGTAGAGAACCAGGCACCCTGAAATCCATCTTGCTCCCACTGTGCTGCCCAGGCACACAGGTCTGAACCAAATTTGGACTTAAAAGGACGAGAAACTACAGTGAATCCAGTGCATGTGTGATTCATGGCAAAACCCAGGTACTGCCACCTCAACAAACTCACCCTGATAAACTGCAGTCCTGGAACAACAGGAATTACAAACAGGCAAGAACCTACTGTGTAATCAGAGCCATTCCCCTACTAAGACAGAAATAGCTGCTGTAGGGCAAAACATTATTCTCACAACCTGAAGCAGAGCACTTGTGTATTTTTGCTCCAGCATATCAAGTATTTCCTCTGTTGCAAGCAGCCAGCCAACGGGATTTACTTCATAAACCTGTATGTTGCAAAATAAGCCTCTCTAAATACTTACGTTATAATGCAATTAATTGAATGGTGATTAACTTCCTGGGATGCACCTCTGCTTTGAGCATCCTATCACTTGAAGAAATTATTGCTTTAACAGTATTTTAAAATCTCTCTGGCACCTCGGAGCCCAACCAAGCGTCCCTCTCTGTAAAGCTCCTCTCTTGCATAACACTTGCCAGCAGAGGTAGTTGATCAATTATAGATTAAAAATTCAGTTCTCCTCTTTCCCACTAGACTGGGCTTTGCCAGAAGGAGCAGAGGGCTGGGAACACACATTTTGGCACTGCTGCTTGCCAGCGTATGATAAACTTCTGGGCATCAGCAAAGCATTGAACAATTTCAAAAAGGAAATCTGTTGCAAGGTAGACAGCCTAGAAAAAGCAGCTGGAAATTATGGTCTGGAGATTAAGGCAACAAACAAAACAACAGATATCCATGGCTGAGTTAGAGTCAAAGTCAAGATATGAAGAAAGGGTTCCCAGATTCTTTAAAAAAAAAGAAGATAAAATAATATCCTGACAAGTCAATTTCCTCCTTAGAATTTTTTTTTGTGTGTGTCTAACATGCCATCCTGCTAGCAAATAACTAGACCCTTCTCCTGTAAAATAATCCATGGGGGGAAGACCCTTCTCCAGGAGCAATCTCTCAGAGCTCAGGATGCTCTGAAACTGTAATGTCCTTCATGTAATCAACAGGATAGAAAAAGGCAAAGTAACCAGTCAGCAACTGGACCAAGCTGTTGCACAGGTTCATGGTGAAAGTGGAAATATCTCCCCTATTCTTTCATACCTTAAACATCTCAGAAAGACATTTTCAATGATTACTGCTCCTTATTTGGTTACCTCCCTCTAGAAACAGACAACACAACTATGAACTTGTTACTGTAATAGAAATGCATTCTTCCTATTTCTAACAGATTCCCTCAATAGAGATGTTGTCATTTTATCATTGTCCAGATGACAGCTTACATAGTACATGCAGCATGACCAAGCTTCTTTCTGTCACCTCAAGGGACTTCTACACACAAGAAACAAGCTAATTGCCTTAAACAAAATGAAGTGCTATCAAAATGCATCACGGTCTGTGAGAAATGGACCTGGCTTTACTGCTGGGTGGCTTGTTTGGCTGGTTTCCTGGTGATATTTTTATTTACTGGTGGGTTTTACACAGAATGTGGTGGATTCTGCCATGTCTTTGCATGTTCTTGTGTACCTGGAGCAAAAGGAGTTGGTCAGATGCTGTCCCCAAAGACAAGGCAGTCACATCACCTCTGGTCAACCAAATGGAAACAGTCCCTCTCTGCAGCTCTATCGCTGCTGCATCCCAGTTTCTTGTCAGGCTAAAACACATGGAACAAACTGCTCCACCAAGGGACTGAGCAGAAAGCACTCACACTCTCACACAAGGCCTGGCAAATTTCAACAATAAGCCTTGTTTGGCAGTGTTAACTTTCATAAAACTGCACTCCAAATCATTAACTTCATCATATGGACCAGCTGCAGAGTGGCGCCTGAATATTCGGAATAAAGCCTTTCAGCCAGCTAGCACAGACAGACATTTCTATCTCTGAAGGGCTGGGCAGGATGAAATATGCACACTTAGCCCATGACATTCATTTTTACACACCCTAGCTCGTCTCCACAGGAAGTGTACACAACGGGAAACACAACACCCAAAGCAAACGGAGAGAGCCTTCTGCTCATCTCTGCTGAGCCCTGCCAGGCCCCCAGCATCTGCCTCCTGCAGCCTTCACTTCTCGTTCACAAACCCCACCCTTCCACCACCCCGCCCCAACATTCTGCCCAAAAACACATCATCAAACACAGAATAAAATGGGAACAGCCCCAAACCTACCCCAGGAAGCCTGGAATCAAGCTGCTTCTAAAACTCCCAGTGCCACCGGCCATCATCCCTACCCCATCTCAAATCACAGTCTAGACTGCACACTGACTACGCATGCAGCCGGTCAAAAATGTGGATAAACATACTTGGAGCAATTAGTGTTAGGCTTCAGTCCACTGCCCAAAATCCAGCAGCACAGTTACACAACCAGCCCAGCCCTCCAGCCTGCATTTTCACGCTAATCCTAGTCCCTAAATCCTTGCCCACAGACAATTCACACAGAGCCACCCAAAATTTCAGCGTTTCGCCTTGCAAACATCCAGTCCCAGCATTTGGCTTACCACAAAAGGCATGGCAGGATTCAAAAATAAACACAGCTTTACAGCACCTATTTTGTGGATTGCGTAGACAAGCTCGCTGCTGACATCTGCCAAGCCCACAGAGGCTGAGGATTATTGATAGATTTAAATTCCCTAATCTGAATTTTTAGACAGCCAAGTCCTTATATATACTTTCTTGGATGGTTTTTGTGTTTACCTGAAAAATGGGGTTTGTGTTTGATACATATACTAGCAAAACCCAAATCCCAAACAGTATATGCCAGCAGCATCAATACTCTGGGTATCTTTTCTTTGTTTATTTCCAAGAAACCTCCAGTTACCCTTGCAAATTAACGTCAGCTTGAATTACAGAAAATTGCAGAAACCACAGTGAACAGTAAATAAAATAATCTTTCAAAGACAGATGAAAAAAATGTCATTTAAAAGCTTCAATTTGTGCACAATAGAACAAGACTGCTATTGTCATCAAGAAGGTGAAGTGTAGGATCCTTCCGAACGGTAAATCTGGATTTCTGTACTCATTCTTCTTACACAAGGAACTGCAGGATGATCCAAAGAATCATCCCAAACAGAAACCAGGCCTGAGAAATATTGTGCCCTGCCCATTATGAAACAAAACAAAAACCTCAAAAACAAAGGAAAAAAAATTTAAAATGTAAAAATCACCCATCAGTAAAGACACTCCCTGCTACTTATTCCAATGGTATTGAGCTTCCTGTGTAAGTGTTGTGCATGTATATTAAACACTCCTGTGGGTTTTGATATGTTCTGTCTCCAGGGTACAGGGCCACTTCAGGTCAAAGACCACGCACTAATGACAAACTTACCTGATTCCTGAGCAGAAACAGGACTAACATAGGCCTTTCTACCCTCAGCACATCAAACAATTTGCACATTTAAGAGGCACAAGTTTAGAGATGAAGCCTTTCAAGTGCATTTTTGCCAACCAACATTCTTTGTAGAGCTGACATTAGTTCTAACTTTCAGGAACAGATGTGAAAATCAAAATCTGACTTAAGAACTACGTTCAAGAGGGAACTGCACATTTTTAGTCATAGGTTTTAAGTAATTTATAATTAGATGGATATGTTAACTGTCATTAACTACACCTCAGCTAATATTTTGAATGTTTGGCTATCATGTCTACAAATGTACCACACAGCAAAGCACCCCAAATTCCAATGTATTCATTATGCTATAAAGCTTAAGACATTATTAAATTTTCCTTGACTTTTTGCTGTACAGTGTTAAAATTTTATTTATTGAATAGTTGCTTTATTATAATTCACTTTAAACAATAATTCAGTTATTTCTG
Organism: Edolisoma coerulescens; assembly: GCA_013397115.1. NCBI lineage: Eukaryota > Metazoa > Chordata > Aves > Passeriformes > Campephagidae > Edolisoma > Edolisoma coerulescens. Next base: position 1,127,279 of record VWZW01001754.1, read on the forward strand.
TGATGCTGAACCGAGCTGCTTGGCTACTATTCTCACCTCAGGTCTTAACTCATGAGAGAGTCACGCCTTGTATGAACGTACCGATGAATTTGATCCTAAAGGCACAAGGCAAAACCTTTCCTGCCTTTTCCAGGAAAACCAACACTCGGCATTTACAGGAGTGAACAATAACTACCCACATTATTTTAAAGCTTTTGAGAAAGCTACACTGTAATTCAGTATGACAGGTAAGTGAAAAGAGCCCTGTTTTTTCATCTTTCTCCTGCACTCAGCCACTTACTTACGACCTAGGATGCTGAGTGTATAAAAGATGAAAACTACATGCGAGAAACAGCCTTGTCTCTGGAACACCATCCCACAGACACACTCCTCAGTTGGCTTTGTGTGCTGGTGCAAGCTTCTGTCTCCCACCTCCCTGGGCACGTCTCACCTAATCAAACACAGAGCAGCTAGAGAAAACAAGAGTCCTGCCTGAGGATGCCAGCAGCACTGTTCCAATGCCAGCTTTCTAAAAGCTACTCCAAGGACCAGCTCTAAAGAGATCTGGCACCAAGATCCCCGTTCAGCCACCTGACCTCTTGCATGATATTTTCATAAATGTGCTCTTATGTTTAATGCAAACAACACAACCTCTCTCAGCAAGCCCTTGAAGCAGCTCTCACCTTTCCTTTTCCTCTTCATAGAGGTAACTCTCATTTGCACATAGTTGGATGTTTTGCTTCTGAAATGAAACTTACACCACCCTCACGTGAACAACTATTCTTTTCTGGATTATTCCCATTTTCTACACAGTTTAAACACCCCGTATTTCTGAGAGGGATGTAGGGAAGTGGGTCAGGATTGCACATTTTCTACTGGTTTTTTCTCCCCACATGAGTTTCTAGTTTAAACACATAAAGATTCCAACCAAGATCTATAACTCTCTTAACAAAAACTGTCAGAACAAGATTTATGAAAATGCCCTGTCCCTGGTGCTCTCTAACCCAATTAAAAACTCCTCATTGATTGTTTTGTTTCAAAATACCACCAGTCTAAAAATACTATTGTAAACAAACAGCAGTGAGCCACAGATCTTTAGCTAGGAATAGGTACAGAGTATTTATCTAAGTGAATTGAGATGAAATGCAATATAAATCCTTGTTTAATTTCGACAGGAAAAAAATGTATAGTTTTTCTTGGGTTTTTTTTTTTTTCCCCTCTCAGGATACACTGCTTGTTCAAAGACATCCACAAAATGTCTCAGGGCAGAAATGACAGCGCCAGAGTTTCTCCTATGCTCACAATGTATGTCACAACAAAATACCCATCATAAATATTTATTAATCTATGGTGTAGAAACACAAGTTTAACTTTCATAATTTTTTGTTTCAATTGCCAGACATGTTAAGACATCTCTCTTTGGCTTACTTTTCTAGCATGGGGTTTGGTGGGTTTTTTTTTTTTTGGTCAGGAATGACACACTTGAGTCAAATTACAGGTATTCTGATTATGAATTCATGAACAACTCTTTTAAGCTTTAATAACAGCTCTCTCACTAAATGGTTACCATTATAAAGGTCTTACCTCAAAAATTTCAAAGCCATAGATGTCCAGCACCCCCATTACCTTCTTTCTCACTTTTGTTTGTGCCTTAAACAAAATTAAACATTGAGTCAGTCATCTGTACATTGCATACTTGGGACTCAAGAAAATGAATGTATCTCATAAGTAGGCTGTCAAACACTGCAAACTAAAATGTTAAGTATGGTTTCCCAAAATACACTTAACGTGAATATTTTTATAAGCTTAAGAAGAGAGCAGGGAGCAATTTGTTGAGCTGTGATACAGTTATTTGTCTGTAACAGTGCACAGCCAGGAAAAATGAAATTGGCAAACACAGTTTTACTGTCCACTTTAATTTAAAGTATTTCTATTGATTTTTTACAAGCACAAAACAACAATACCTTAATGCTCTCATTGATCCTGGTAACAAGCCAGGAGAACAGGCGAGTGTATAAGTTCTTAGCCAGAGCATCACGGGCATAATAAGCCTAAACAGAAGAAAGAAGAAAAATGTTATAAATGCTGGGCTAAACCAAACATTTTCCTGTTGCTGACATGTCTTGAAGGTGCTATGAACTGAGTAAAACCAGCACAGGGAGCACTGGCTCTGCCTAAGCAGGCACAGGAGCCAGACCAGGGCTGCCAGCACACTTCAGCAGCAGCAGCAGCCTGCTGGTGCTCCCCTCTGCCCTCCTGGCCAGGGGCTGGCTGGAACGGCAGCCACAACCAGGGCACTGCAGCTCCCTTCCTGCTCTTCCAGATGCCCAGTGAAGACTCACATCCCCCATCCTAATCCTAGGCAAAGGCACTTGAGCAGCTGCAGCAGCCACATTCCTGCTAGCCTGAGCTGATGAGACACAGGTGGCAACCACCCTGGCTCTGCAACATCACGGGGAGATGAATTCACACTGGCAGCAAAGGTTTTTCAGCAGCCTGGGGCCTACAGCTCACATGGAATTACAGGAGTCGCCCTAAATGAAAACAGTCTGCCACAACATTTGCAACATGTGCTTCGTGCAGGACTGCTTGTTTTTTCATTCTCTGCAACATTTGCCTATCCCTCATCTTTTGGAGGCAATTCACACACAAAATGAAAGCATTCAGTATCTCTGAACATTTAGAAACCACTGAAGAAAAAACACTCTTACGCTTGTGACATATTCAGTGAAGCCTCTTAGTTGTAGTTTTGATTGGGGTAGTTATGATTTAATCACGCAGAAATAATTGCCATTTTAAATGATTCTTGCCTTTAAAATCAGGACCTTTTTTTTCACCTGAGCCACATTTAGTGTTGTTGAAATCAGGAGCTCTTTTTACCTGAGCCACATTTAGTGTTGTTGAAACTTTCTCTTGTTTGGCCTCAACCGTCCGGAAGCTGAAAGCTCTCTCCAATACAGACTGGTCTATACCTGTCAACTCGCAGATCTCCTTGAGTTCTAGCAAGAAAAGCAAAGTGTGAATATAATTAATCCTTCCTTATTATTGCTTTTTCTTCCCCAAAACTACCAGCTTTTAAGAAGCATGGTATTTTCCCAAAATGCTCTTCAACAGAAGTGTTCCCCATTCACACTCTCTCCCCACCACCCTGCCAAGCAAAGTTTTTAAAAATATGTGCAAGGAAACAGAGTCGCTGGTTTTGAAAGCACTTCCTATCCACTTATTTTTGAGAAGAAACCTTCCCTCCATTTATAGCACTTTTCATAATGAAAAACTTTCAGATGAAAATGAACTTTCAAAATACATCAGCTGCAAAAATATCACCAAATGAATCTGACATTATAGGCAGAGATACTGCAGAAGAACAAAAATCCTCCACTGCAGAAAAACCAAGCTGCTACAGAAAGGCACAGAACCATTTAACATTTTAGAACAAAGCGTTAATGAAGTGGAAAAAAAATAATTTGGATTTTCAAACAGAACGATTGAAATTGCAGAGAATGCAGCCCGTATTTGCCTGAAGGCGAGCTCTGGAAACAGTCTAATTTAATTCATATGTAAGAATATTGTATGTCTGCAGAAACGACAAAATTAATAATGACTTCAGACAAATTAGTGGCTTTCCTCCCATCACTAATCTCAACTTACCGTTTTTATCTTTGATTTTACTTTCATCTAGGCCATTTGCACGAGATTCAGGCTTAAATTCGATATTTCCCAATTTCAGAACGGCTGCCACTACTTCAAAAACCGACTGTGTTTCATGATCCATAAACCCAACAATCTGCATTGCATTCTGGAAACGGGACAAAGAAAATTATGAGATAAAAGCATCTACATTTAAACAGATCATACTTGAAAAACTCACCATTTATCTGCCTAAGCATAAATTACAAATGGTTCATGAACCCTTCTGCTACTGAAAGTACATGGTATAATTCCTATGCTTAGATAAGTAAGTTTTTTAATACACAAGAGGCATGAAATTGGAGCTGGCATTCAGACCAGTCCACTTCTAGGACTCATTCAGTATTTGGGTTTCTAAAACGCTGTACTTTTTTTAGCCACTTAATTTAGTTTGTAACCCAACCCAATTTTTCACAGTCAAATGAACAGGTACTCCTGTCTTCTCAGTCCAGTCACTTTAGAATCTAAATTTGCATACCCTGGGAACAAGGTCCTGTATCCATCTTGTCCCTGAGTACAATCAAGCAAAAACAGGACAGCAAATCATCCTTGAGAATCATCCCACTCCCCTTTTTCTTTGGGCTTGGTCAGCATCACCTGGTCCACGAGGCTCAGTCCCTGCTGTCGTAAGCCACTATACAATATAACTTTTCCCAGCTTCTGACCAAGGCATCTGGGCTTTTTTTTCCCCTCCCTTTGTTTTCTTTTTGTTCGTTTGTTTCTTTTTGGTGTGGGGGAGTTTTGTTTGGTTGGGTTTTTTTCTTTTTTTATTCTTCTTTTTTTTTTTGTCCTTTTTGTATTCCCATAAGAATACTCCAGAGACTTGATCCTATTTCCTAGTTGTATCCAAGATTCCCTGTGCAAACAGGCTCTATCCCAGCATGAAGAGTGCCAGCACTCAGAAAAGGTGGCCCTCCCAGCCCAGCCCTGCATAACCAGACAGACCCAGGGCCGTAAGAACCCTGCACTGGTGTTGAGTGCACACCCAGCCCCTGCTCCTTCCTACCCTGACTGTTCTGAAGTTTGAAGCATCATCCACGCCATTCACTCTGGCAGAATCAAGGCCCAGGTAGTTGTATCTGCTGAAGTCCCTCTCCAGTTTGAGTTTGCCTAATAAATCAAATAAAAATACCATTAGTAACAGCATTCTTGGTAGCAGCAATTTTATCCCAGAACCAGCATTGTCAGGAACTGTTGTTATTATTGGATTTTCTTTAGGGATCTTTTAATTATTAACCTTCTGAATAAGAACAGGTTTTCTAATTTGTTTATACTACATTGCTAAGCCAATTCTGACTCAGGTACCTGGATAATATCAAAGCACATGCTGACTTCAGGTATTAGCAATGCCACTACCACCAATACTTTGAAAAATGAATCAATATCACATTTCCCACAGAACAGGATGTGTATGGAATAGCACATTAAGTATAAAGAAAATTTGTATCTGAACATGGCACAAGGGCAACACTTACAGAGAAACTCTTCTGATGCACCAGACAGGATCTGATAGAAAATGTGGAAATTTCTTTCACCTCTGGGCTGCTTAACGACACGAGACTTCTCTAGCAGATCTAAACAAACAAACAAAAATCTCACGGGTCAGGGACATACTGCTGTAGCAAAACTCTTTAAAATGAATATAACCCTCCATCATTTTCTACTTCACTGCTTTATATCACCATCAGCAAACCAGAAGATGATAAATGGTAGGAACCTTATCATAGTATATCACGTATCTCAAATATTTCTTTGAGCAAGTGGCAAGCCCAGTGCACTTGTAAAGGCTGCAGTCTATGAGCTGCAAAGAGAATTCAGGTCAGAGAGGCAATGTGCTCAAAAGATAATAACCAATTTACAGTACCACCACAAAATTAAGATTTGGTGAGAATGACTATGGGTAAAGGTTTGAAAAGAGGCAAAATGTTACCAGGCTAAGCGCATGAAAGATGGGTAAATGAAAAGAGGAGACCAAATAAAGAAAGCATTTAAACTGAATAATCATGCAGCACTTTGTGATCCTCAGGTGCATCAGACTATGAAATAATTCCCAGTGGGGCTGACAGAAGCCTCATCTTGATATACTTAGAGTGAAACGGAAAAGCAGCACTTTGAAAAGCATCACTGCACTGATGGAGTAGCTTGACAGGAAGACTGCTCTGAGTGACAGACACATTTCTAAGCCTTGCCCACGAGGGCAGGAATCCAGGCAGGCAGCATAAGCGGGCTGACTTGTAACACCTTGCAACCACTTCAGACTCAACATCGTATTTACCACAGAGGTGACAATTCAAAGGTCGTTCAGCCTGCACTGCACTGGAAGGCTGTGGTTCACAGCGCTCCAGGAGAAGGAAGAGGAATGCAATAAGAGAACAGCTGGACGGGTATCAGTGTGACCTGCTGGTTCAGTACAAAACACATGTTTTTTTCTTCTTTTCTCACTAGCAAAACTACATTTTTCCAGACAGCAAACACACACTTCCCATGTGTTTCTCTTAAGCTACATATATTCAGTGACATGGAGACAGAGACATTCAGTGCCTTATTCCAAGCACACAGCAAAGGAGTTTCTCCCATGCTCCTACCATGACACACCCACCATATCTCTCTCTGACTGGGGCTTAAGTTCTCTCTAAGCCTGTGCAAGAAGAAAACTCACAAAGGGAACTGTCACTCTTCAGAACATCCACAATGTGAGATGATGTTTCACAAAGATAAGACACGGAGAACACCAAGTCATTACATGGGGTTGTTAAACACCTCCCCTTGATGGAATATCCCAGGTGTATTCTACCACACCTTTTCTCAGATTTCCATTCCTGCTGAAACTTGAGCCTGTTCAGCCTCAGCATTCTGGAAAGTTTGAGGTGGCACTCAGGTCGGCAACCTCTGTGCTGCAACCCCCCACCCCAGTCCCACCACAGACGAGCAACTGGGGAGCCCCTGGCACAGCAGGGCTTAGCCTGAGGGGGGTGGATCTGTCCTGGGGTTCCCTCCACAAACAGAGGAGTGCAATAGAGTGTGTTCCTATTTCTGCTGGCTGCAGTCAGGGCGTGCTGCCTGTGCTGCCCACTGTAATTACCTCCCTTCTCATGGGATAGGAAATAAAGACCCTTCTGAAGGGTCTAAAGTAACTTCAACCCACAAAACTACACAAGTCTTTGGAGTCCCTCCTCCACATAAACTACAGCGAGTCAGGTTCAAGAACTACTTCCTGCTCTAATAATTAGCCAGTGACAACAATGACAAAATTCAGACAGTATTATTAATCTTCTGATTGGCTAATAGTAGGACAAGTTTCAAGTATTTACAGGCTGAGAGAGGCTGATCCCCCATCCAAGCATTAATACTTGGGCTGGGAAAGGCAAGGTGAGCAGCAGGCAGTTCAGAGCTGGGCTGGCTGTGAAGGTTCTCCAGGCAAGTGTTCAGACAGATCACAGCCAAATTTAATCTCAAAAAAATAAACAACTTCAGCTCCCACAGTGGCTACACACACTTCAGGAAATGGCTGTATTCTCAAAGGATATTGAAGCAATGTGGTTTGGCTTATTTGAGTTTAAAAATATTCTACCTATAAATTTAGTCAAATGCTGTCATAAAAGCCCAGCTACACATCCTGGCTAAGTATTGTATGCAAGCCTTCTAATCACATGCATGCATTCAGCAGATTTAAAAAACAGGTTCCTGAACGTATGTGAAATTAGTTATGGTTAGGAGCATAACTGTTTTGGTTTTTTCACCAGTTTATCTTATTTATATATTTTTAGAAGCAACAAGATTAACCAATTAACAATCGGTTTTCAAAAGTCCTATCATTCCATATTCTGTCAGCCTTCATAATTGAGGAAAAAAGCTCCAGAAAGCTCCAGAAGGCAGTCACTGTCAGAAAATCAGATATTTTCCTTAACAGAGCAGCTGCTGCCAATTCTTTTAAAGCTGTATTCATTGGGTTTTTTTCCTTTTTTTTTTTCTGTTCACATGCAGACTGAAATCAGACTTGCAGGACAGATCCAGACCATCTGCCCAATTCTTCAGAAAACTTCCTCTCTCTGTTTGTCCTAATTAGCATTTTAATAAATTGACCACACGTATTTTCCTTAAAGCAGCCACTGCACTGCCAGTAACTTTTGTGTGAACTCCCACCCGATTACCAGGTCTGCGGACCAAACACTCCAAAGGGGAAAGACAAAGCTGCACCTCAGATTGCTGCCCGTGGCCGCTCGGTGATTCTGTTGACAGTGTGGACAGATGGTGCTCATCTATGTGAAAATCCACAGAACCAAAAACCCCCAAACTCTCTCTACATTACATTTTGTTACACGGTCTATATGAATTATGTATAGGGACTATACAGAATTATCAGGAGAGCACATACAGAATTACACATGGTGTTATTTCTGCATTCTCTAACAGTGCTTCTGCTTCAATGGGAATGTTTAACTTGTTGCATGCACCAAAGCAATAGGAAAAATTAAATTGCCTTGGAAAAGTTCAACCTTGGAAACACTTCTTAAATTCATACTGTCTGAATACCCATCAATTCAGATGACTCAAAAGCCAGCTACAGGCCTCAGGTTCTGAAGATTTTTTGTTATTCCTAGATATCACTGTCTAAATGCAAGAGATCTGTGTAAGCAGCCTGCTAAACAATTTGACTGAACAGAAAAGAAAAAAAAAAAGAGATGTTGAATACTTCTGCAAACTCTAATGCACAACTTTACACAACTTTTATTTTTGGTTACTTGACCCATGAACTCGAGTGATGCAGAAAAATTTAGGATATTTGTATTTCTCTAAATATACTAGAAATCGAATCAACATTCAAGAAAGGAGTAAGTAAACACTAAAACCAAAGAATGACACTACCTTGGTACATTCTAAATAATCCAGGAGAAGTTTATTTCAGTCATAGTCTCTTCAGCTGGCCATGACCAAGGACCCTTTTAGCTGCTCAACCAAAGTTACAGAACATGTTCTAGTCACAGCAGCTTATTTCTACAGCCACGTTTTCTCTTTTCCTACCTTGATTATCTAGCTGTCATCAAAAAAGTCACTGACTAAAAAGTTTCTCATGAACTTCTCCCTATTATTCCCAACAAGTTTATAATAATGGTCTCTTGGGTAAACTGATCCATAACTGTGTCAATCAAAAACTACTATATGGGCAGTATGTGCATTGACAATGACTGCACAATTTTAAGAGTGTTAAATCCTCACTGCTCAAGTGATGAATGAATGATGTTTAAAAATGAGCTAATCAAAATGTTTAATATAGTTTGTATTTTGTTTTTTCAAATTCTTCATAGTTTAGGCAAAACCATTGCCTACATGGTGGCAACTGTGCTAAGAGGAACACCAAGGGAGACATTGCAACAAGTGAAGATTTAAAAAAAAACCCCAAAAAACCAAAAAGAAAATAAACAAGAATGGGTATCTCTTCCCATAATGTCTAATTGTCCAATTTGTGCAATATTTCCCTAAGCAAAGGAGCTTTCCAACAGCAATCACACAACAGCTCAGGCTGTAGATTTCTCAGTAAGTGGGTAATTACTTCCAACTTTTAAAATGAACAAGCAAATTGTGAAAAAGAGTAAGTTGCAAAGTTATCACTTTCCTAGCTTAAAAAAAAAAAAAAGTTGCCTTAGATAAACATCATAGATTTCTTTCATGCTGCTGTTGGAAAAGATGGCAAAACAGGGCCCTTTCTTAATCTCTTGTTATTTGGACTCTAAGGACATTGTGCTGGTTAAAAATGGCTTTTCCAGATCAAGCATTGCATATACTTTACTTCACAACCTGCACCACTGTTGTCTTCTAGTTAATCATTAAATCACTGAAGGGCTTGGGCAGATTAGGAAAGATCACCTAATGCTAAAAGCCAGGTATTTTTCAGCAGGAAATTCCAGGTGAAACATGAAAATTTAAGACTTACAAAAGTTCTAGGAAAGATATTGAAAGATCCATGCTTTTCAAAAGGTCTAAACTATTTTAAGTGTGAAACATTTTGAGCTGTACTATGCAAAACCACTTCAGCCATCAAATTTAGTGTACACAAAACCAGTCACAAAACTAACAAACCAAGTGTGCACACAAACACTGCCTTAAGTACAAAACAGATGCAGCGTCTGTGGACAAAGAGTCATATTTCAGAGCTGAAAAAAGCTATGACAATTAGCACAAATTACTTCAAAACCAAACACACCTATTTTCATATAAGATATGTATTATTGTGTAATTGCAGGTGGAAAAGAAGCTACCGTTCTCCTTTCTCTCATCCTCACTAACAGAGTAGTTATAATAAATGGAAAACTAAGAATAGTATTGGTCTTTTCTGTAATTTATTTCCACAGTATTGCACCCAGCTGAGAGCAGCACTCCAACGCTGCCTTTACTCATAAGTGCTCTGGAAAAAGAGCCCTCTGAGTGTGTAAGTGCTGACAAGACTGTCCACTGCAACAGCAGCGATTGTAAACGCCCTGCAGGAGGGCAGAAAGGGCAGATCCACCTCAGACCCGATTCAGAGAGAGAAAATGAAAATGCCATTTCCCTGTTTGCAGGTGCCATCTAAAGCAGCAACGCACCTTTAAGCAGGGACTGATGTTTGCTGCTAAACAGTGATGGGATGCCCAGAGTCCCAGGTGGCAACACAGCAAGGGTTTCATGTTTAGCAATACTCACAGGGGTAGTGTGGATTTCCTAACCTCATGCACATGAAACAGATCACCTATGAATGATGGGCTGGCTGGCAGCTGGCACCAGGACTGAGCACCTTCCATGGGCTCCAGCGTCTCCCACCCAATAGGAAAACGAGCTGGGACCTTCACAGAAAGCTAACAAACAGGGAGGAGTAACAACTCAGGCTTACAGCACGGCTCAATCAGCCTTCTTCACCCTCCTAGTCACCCCCACACCTGCTGGTGGAGGATCAAACAAATGCAACACATGCTGCCTTGTAGTCTCAGGGAAAAAAAATTCCTGACTGAAGTAAAATACTCAAAGTTTGCATAAATCACATTAATTTTAAATTTTCCATTCCCAATTTCTTTTCATGACTGTTCATGATGATGTAACAGTAGGTCAATTTCCTTGGAAACCAGCACAGTCAGAAGATCTGAGCTGCCATGTAACGTACATGAAATGAGACTGCACAGATTTTACACTGTTCAAACATAACATTATCTTCAGTTTGGGTGCATACCAGTTCTGACTTTATAGATGCCACAAATCCCTTCTATTTCATTATTTCCACTCTGATTTTACTCAAAAGATTTACGCTCCCTTTTACGGCACATTAAATGTTTTGGATCTATCAGCTGGACGTTCCCACTGGCTGCAAACAGGACAGGGCAGACACGCAGTGTGCACTGTCATGATAATTTCACCCTCTAACTCCACCCTGTGAAAGGCTCACTACTAGGTTAACCCATCCCATTAAGAAGCAGGAGCTCACTGCAGGGCACCAGGAGAATGGCCTGAGGGAAGGTCACGGCAGCAGCAGCCAGTACATGAAGGGTCACCACAGGCAGAGTGACCAGCCTTCCACAGAGCTTCACAGCATCCCACAGCAGGACAGGACAGGCCATTCCAAAGACAACTCTCAGCCTAATGGGTCTCTGCTTCTCTACACCAGCCTGATAAAATTAGTAGCTTATCTTGGTTACCATTTTTGCCTCCAAAATAACCAAGATGTTCACTGTGCCTGCTTCAAGCCACTCACAGTATGGAATACATGTCAGTGACACAAATAGGCTGTGGCACAAAAAGCCCACCACCTTAACTGATGTTTGGAAATCAAGCTGGTCAGAAACAACTGTAAAAGTTTAATCAAAGCATTATGATGTCATCTTCACATCGTACTAATACCAAACCAACATATGGTCAGAAATCAAAGAATATTTATGAATATTTTCATAATCATACTTCCCCTTTTAAGGATAGGAAACTTCAGCACTACTTGACTTCATGCTTGATGAATTATGAAGACAAATCCCGATTTGACTTAAACCAGAGTAAATTCTGAGTGGTGCAAAAGAATTTAGGCCCCCAATATCTTCAGAATGGTGATGCCTCACAGAAAAAGAAACATTTGTGTTGCAATGCGACGCTGCAGATGTGTGGAAAACATCTAAGGCAGCACAACCAACTTGCTTTGAAACTGCAGAGAATTTAAAATCTCTTTTAAAGAGAGATGGATGGACTACCAAATTTTGCAAGCATTTAATCAAAGATGAGATGTACTAGCATGCTGCTACAGGAACGCAGTATTTACCCGTGACATACCCTGCCAAGTATGGGGCGTTTCATGGTTCAACAAGTAACATCTTTTCCACAACAGGGCTTACACATCATGTCTTTATTCTTAAATTGAAATTAATCTCCTTGGTATTAGATATTTATTACATGTGACAAGACACAAAGAATGCCTAAAATAGGCGTATTTTACATAGATCCAAAAATATATCTGCCCTTTGGTACATATGTCATCACATCTTTACAATTACATGTAATGTCATAATTACAGCATGCAGAGATTTATGGGGCAGATAAACTACAGAGCAATTATTTGGATTGCCTTTTGATATGACACAATATTTTAATTACATGACTCAGTGCAGTACTTTCAAACACAGACTGTTAAATGTCCACTCTCACAAAGGAGGGTTCATCTTTACGTATCTATTTTGAATGTGAAATAAAAAGAAACAAATAACAGCCTTTTAGAACCTTTTTGATCACATTTAATTACTATGAATATATTATGTTTGGCCCCTAATGTTGTTGACTGCCAAATGTCAAAGCTAATAGATAGCCATAAACACTTATATAGTGACTAATTTGAGTTTCAAGATCTATTCTCTCACAAAAATCATGCTCTTCAGGCACAGTTCCAAAAAGTGACCTGGTCCAGAAAAAATGTCTGCCCTCTGACAAAAGCCAAAACCTACATTTATGTGCAAAATTCTTCACAGTGTTTTTAAAATGTTTATGTTATATATGGAGAGTACAGTTCACCTTGGGTGAGTCTCATTATTTCACAACCAGTAAAATGCCAATGGAGTCAAAAGTCACATCTTTAGAAGCAGCAATGAATTTGGCTGAGTGGAAAGAGAAGTCAAGGCTAGGTCACTGACACCTAGTATAGTCACTCACTGCCCTCTTCCTCCCCTTTTAAAAATAAGAAAACCAAACAAATACAGCTTTATATAGCACAGAGGAGGAATTTATTTTAAAAGCTGCACTGAAACCCTCAAAAGAAAAGCAAGTCAAAGCATTCTGGGCTGCCATTCAGTTCCCAGCTTTTTTCCTCCCAACAGAGAGCTGGTCAGAATTTCTGAATTGCTACAGGTGTCATAAAGCAACCTCCAAGGCCACCTTTGCCTCCCTAAGCTCAACAGATGTTCATCCTCTCTCGTTATAAACCTTTTCCTACACTTTGAGGTGTATAAATTAGCACAGAAGGCTTTGGTTCCAAGTGAACCAAATACTCATCTCACTGTGATCTCCACACTTTGTATCACCCTTGCAAATTACAGGACAGCATCATCTGGACATCATCTGCCATAAATACATGATCCATCAAACCTAGTGACACAACTGATTCCAGGCATTCAAGCATAAAAAGACCCTCAGATATCCATGTGCATCTGCCACCAGCTTCAGAGACAACACACAGACTCACACATCACTCAGTACCTTTGAAACACCACGGTAAATTCAATATTCATGCTTACTTCTTCAAGTCTGTTTTCACTCACTCTAAGGTACATTATTCAGCACCGTAACAGCAATCAAATTAAAAAGCAGAATTTATGACATGATGGAGAGAGATTCTATTAGACAAACACAGCTCATCTCTTCAATAATTTAACCATCTTCCTTTTTATACAAAACATTTTAAGTTGGGAATATGCTGATACCAAAAGTAATACTCACAGTTGCTTACAACTCCCCCAAGTGGGTCACCTTTGAAATCAAACTCAATATCCATGTATTTTCCCTGTGAAAGCAACAGATTTTAAGATTATAATTTCTGTTTGAGAAAAACTGCTCAAGACTTTGTTTAAGTTAGTTGGTTGAAAAATTAGAAGAGTGATCTGACAATCTCCTGTCAGATTTTTGAAAAACAGAAAATTATTCAAATCTTCTAAGACGTTATCACAGCCAGGGATTTTTATGAAAACAGCTTTAATCGGGTCTGCAAAGCAACCCAGAAATTGCTCACTTTCTAAGGTCCTATGAAGAAAATGCACGTTACACAAACTTCCATGGGAGTGCCAGGAGCACCAAACAACCCCGCAGCCATTTAGGTATCACCATGCTTATTTACTGAAGGATGCAGGAAGAAATTATCTTGCAGGCAGCCTTCTTTCCTCAATGGGAGTTCTCAGAGAGTGAATCAAGGCAGCTCAAGGAGAGCCACTCAGTCTGGCCCAACGGAGCAGCTGGCAGCGAGCACTGCTCATAATCGCGGGACGTCTGTCCCCGAGCGTGTGCCTGCCTTGTAAAAGTGATGGATTCTTCCCGCTGAACTCTTTCCCTTGTAACTCAGGAGACCAGAGGCAACAATTAACTGGCTGTCACCGCACAAGCGATTTCAGTCCTGGCCGTGCTGGCGCAGTGTGTTTCCTTGACTTCTGCTTGACTTTTCCACATCACAGAAGATCGCTCTGGTCTTTGCATCACTTTAATTTATTTGACAAGTGCTTAATGTAGTAACAGCTACATTTAACAGTGACAAAACGGACAGACCCACACTGTGCAGAAAAGGCAAAAGCAGTGCTGCTCGCCTTGGCAAGGGAGTTAAGAAAGATAAAAGCTGCTGGTAGTAATTCAGCCAAATTCCACCCTCTGGCGCATACTTAACAGAGGACACTGTTCACTGTGAGCGGGGTGAGCCACTGGAACAGGCTGCCCAGAGAAGCAGGGCCAGGTTGGACAGGGCTCTGAGCAACCTGGTCCAGTGGAAGGTGTCCCTGCCCACAGCAGGGGGTTGGAATGAGGTGGTCTTTAAGGCTCCTTCCAGCCCAAATCATTCTAGAGATTCTATGACAAAACCAGCACATTGAAAAGCCTTGTGTTTATACTTCCTTATTCACTGCATTTAGGAAGAGACTGGGTTTTGTTTATTTTTCTATTTTACTTTTTATTATAGAGCATAAAAAACCAAGCACTTTACACTGACTCACTCAAAGATATTTTCTAATTTACTGGGTATTTTGTCAAGATTGGCTTGACTCTACTTAAACTCTATTTTCCTTGCTGCCAGATGAGGTAGCTAGACAGGACAGTACTTGTACTGTATTGTTCAAGGTTAATTCTGGGCTGATTCAAATTTCAGAGATAAAAAAATTAAATAAGATAATTAAATTTTCATTACCCAAGGACTGAGGCAGCTGGGTGTTTCTAAAAGTAGTTTAGCTCTGTTTATAAGCAAGGACTTGAAAGGCAAAATAGCTGTTAGTTGCACTTTGTCCTGGAAAGACTTTTGGGCTGTCTGCTCATCATTTCTGTAGTATGTCATGTCTGATAATTGCAGTGTTTCTACCCTTTCTATTAAAAAAAAAAAATTAAAAATCTCTACAAGTGCCCCAAATTTTGGCTCTGCCCTTGTGATGAAGACCCCTTGCTCTGTTCACAATCAGAGGCAGTGACCTGCAGAAGGAGCATTCACAGACATGTGGAACATCATCAACTCTTCACAATTAGAAGGGAAGGGGAGGAAATCTCCCAAGTGGAAAAAAAAAGCCACTCTCCAGTCTCACCATGTCCAGCACTTTTATCCATTTGCTTTTACTCACAACACACCATTGTCCCAGTGTATCGATCTTCCTTCTGTTGTCAACTTTACACATCTCACAATATTACTCTTCTGGACACAAGCGAGCAAATGACAGAGTTGTGTTCAGCTTTCTGATTTTAGCAGGAGAAACTATGATAAGTACTCACACTTCTGAACCTCTCAACTCTAGCTTCAGCTTTTCTGTTTTTCCAACTGTCAATTCTGATAATTTCTCATTCGGTTTCGTGCTAAAAAAGGCTGAATTCAATCAGCTGATTATAAAGAATTTAAGCAAAAAAGTAAAGTTACAAATGTTTATATTAAAACTGAAGCTGTAAACACATTTTGAAACATTATAGAAAGCTAATGGAAACCTACAATACTAATATTAACAAAAAAAAAAATACATATGAATGGAAAACAAGATCACATGGAAAGATCAACTTGCTAAGCAGACCAGTTGCTGGACACATGGTCTCTGACACTAAAGCCACCAGTGCCAAAAAATTAAAGAATCCAGCTGCACTGTAATTATGTTTTCATCCGGTCACAGGCTGCCACATCCTAATTTTGCTTTTCTTTTTTAGCCTCTACTTTGATATTCAATTGAACTCTATGCCCATATCAGAAACCAAAAAGATTTCTGGCAAGGAGGTGAAACATCTTTTAAGTGGTGTCACTAATAGTGCCCTACTAACACAATGGGGAAGAGGACCTTGCTCCAAATGTACAAAATGAAATACTGAGTGCTGCTGAAGGTGTTTGGCTTCTTCAAACACCACAGTCCTCAGACAACTACAAGAAAGGTCCCCAAATTATTTACGGATGCTTTGACGGTTGATACATGGTAAAACAGAAAAAGCCAACAGCACAGCATGCTCCTCGAAACGGATTGAAAAAAATACTTACAAATCTAGAGGAGTTGTCATTCCGCATAGTTTTGGCATTTCCAAAAGCTGGAGAAAGAGAAAAACAAATAATGACAAGCAGATCTACCAGTAAAAAAACATTTAAATGCTAAAATATCTAGGTCTGCTTATATATTTAAAGGAATTACAGACTTCTGAGAAACAATACCCTGTTCGTTGTATAGGCATCAGTCCCTGGGGACAGAGTGTGACAGACATGATCACAAATAAGAAAAACCTATAGAAGACTGAAGGAGTTTAGTCTCAACACTTTCCTTGTTTGAAAAAGCTAAAGAAAAACATACAAGAGGAAATGGTTCCAAAACAAAACTGCACCCATATTAAGCATTTATCTTTGGGGTCTGAATCAACAGATTCATGATTTTATTACCCAAATAACTTTAAATACAGGAAATACTTCTTCCTCTTCATTTCAGAGGAAAAAATGAATCCTAGTTCCCAGAACAGAATATGTTAAAAGCTAGAGGCCAGAAGTGAGGAAATTACAGAATGACACTTAAAAGTTGTTTGCACAGGACAGTTTAATCAATGCTTTCAAACTGATTTATTTACACCATTTCAGCTCATTAATCCTACCTTAAGCTGAATATTAATCAGCTGAAATCAGTCAGATTTACAACGGAAGTTTGTCTTCAGCTTGACCTAAACTAGCTTTCTGAATAGTTTGGTTTGAATTTCTTTAGCTCAAGTTTTATGACAATGAAAATTCTCTGAGAAAGGACTTCCCAGGGCTACATTCAGATGGGCAGTCACCATCTTAGAGCATGGGCAGGACAAGAGCTCAGACTGGAGGACAACTCAAGCTCTAAAACTCACACATTGTCCAAGCACATGGAGTCAAACAGGAGTGTCCCCTCCATCATTAGGTACAGCACTCCTACTTCCAACAAGAGACTTTATTTATCCCAGTATTTATTTACATAGCATATATATTTTCGAAGATCAAGTCAAGTCAATGTTTTTTGGACAGAAATAAATACATGCCTTTAGGCTTCTACAAACTTGCATGAGTAGACTTATTCTTGACCAAAGAACTAGAGCCAAAACGAAAAGTTTGTTGATCCTAAAGGCCAGGATAAGTGAAAGAATTGTTTTTAAAATCTTTATGCCCTGCAATAAATCATCTTTTCAACAACCAAATCTCTGAGCTGCATTTTCTTAAACACGGTGCTGAACAGTAGAGTCATTTATAACTGCATGGAGTCAAGCACAAATGTTCCATTATAAAGCATGAGACACATTCCTTGGTTTTCCCTAAAGTTCATTGTTTCTAAAAGTTAATTTACAGTAGCAACTGTAGTTTAAAAAAAATAATCCCATAAGATAAATTATGCATATGTAACATTTATGTCATTTTCTTGCACTGCAGTTTGACTGAAACAGAGCTACATAACCAAAGAAAAATAAACCTGACCACAAATGCTTAATTTCTCTCTAAAAGCTATATAAGCAGCCAGGCTTGCTCAGTTTTTATTCCTTTTGGAATAAGCCAGGGTCCTACCTCCCAAAAAAGCTAAACAGGCATTACCAGCATATCAAGTAGAGCAAATAGTACCTTAAAATGATAAGGCCATCTCCAGTAAGCTTAACTGATTCCTCTTGCATTAAAACAAAGCTTCACAAACCAACAAGAAATCAAACACATTTGGCAGTCCCTGGAGAACAATCTAGCTTTGGCAAGAAAAGCCTCTGTACCCACCATGCCATTTCTGCCTATATCTGAAATCTGCTTCCAGAACAGAGATAAAACAACGCAGCTCTTCTCTGTGAATCCAGAACAATGGAAGGCTGCAATCCCCCCATTCAGCTTTAAGGGGAACACAGCTGATCATCAAAGAAAGGCTTATCCAGCCGTTCTATTATTCTTAAATGTCAACATTTCATCCTTTCTTTACAAGTCTTTGCTTACAATTTCTGTTTTGTGTACAAAGATCACGTTTTAACCATCCACTTCCCCACTGCTCTCTGCCCACTTTCTAGCATTCCCTTTCCTCTTTTTGTTACTTTTCCCTCTGTTCTCACTTGTAGAGTGCTTGTCCCCTATAGACTCCAATTCATCACATATAAGCAAGGCAATAAACATGATGTTGACACTCAACAGTCTTTACAAACACCACATATGATCTGGCCATAGTGCAAAATTGTGTTTTGACAACTGACTTTGTCTCAGCACCACAAGAGCTTCGAGATTTCTGGGAAAGACAGAGCCAGGAATCGACACAATAGACCTAAATAAGTCAGTGCTAACCAAGGAACCTCTGAAGGCAATTATTAGACAATGGGACAAAACTGCAAGCTTTGAGGATCATATATCCTATCCCCAGGAAAAAAAAAAAAGAAGATCCTGTTTCTGGCAGCTGACATCCTTAAATTAAAATGACTAATTAAAAAAATAAGTCTTTCATGGGAGAGCAGGAATGGCAGTTGTCAGGAAGACAGGCCAACAGTCACCAGACCCAGGGAACAATAAGTCTCAGGGAACAACAGGCATGCATATGGATTGGTTTTTTCTAGGATCCATTTCTTCACCCTTTTTTTTTCCCTAAAAGAGAAATAATGTCTTACAGAGCATGTTTGTTTATTAGAGACTATAATAGTATGATTTGGAAGGAAATGAATCAGAGGGACTGAACTGAAGTCAAGTCTTTTGATACAGACAAGCATCATCAAGGCAGGGTTAGGAAAGGGTAAGCCCTCCGAGAGCAGCAGGAGGAGGCTGGGAAGTATGACCTAACTTCCTAAGCTCTTCCTTCATGAGGGAAACCATTTTCTTCTCAAGAAAACCTACACGGAACTGAAAAACGTCTTGCAGCTGTATTCACACAAAGCTCCTCCTATGGTTTTGGACCCCAGATAACAACGAAACATCATCAGGCACAGTTTTCCAAACCAGCTCAGCTGGAACACACAGGTAATATGCTTGTACATACTCTGTGAGATTCTTACCTTCAAGGACTGGATTTGACTGCAAAAGTTGTTCTTTTACTTGATTAACCTCTGCCCCTTTTCCACACACAGCAGCTATATATGACATGACAAGTTTGCTTGCCTCTGTGGGGGAGAGCCAAATAAAACAGTGATAAGCATTGGCAAAAAGGCTGTAATATTATTTTACAGACTAAATTTCCATCACATTTTCTCAGTGCCAGACAGGAACTGTGAGCACATTCATTTCAGTTTTCTCCTGCATTGTTGTACCATCTGGAAATGCAGAAGGAGCATACCCTGCTATGAGACCCATGCCATTACCTCAGCAATTCCCTTGATTTAAAAACCCATAGCCTCTACCCAAGCTAAAAAATCCACCACTGGATACAGCACATTACCTCACAATACTGCTCCTTTTTCACTTAGCCTCAGTAAGAGGCATTCTTCAAGGGAAGAACATTATCCCCTGCTGACACACTGGAAATGTTTTAATCTAGCCCGAAAATAAACAGGCTCAGGCAGTTCCAAGACACAAAATTCAATCAGTTTATATCAGCAGATACACAACAAGTGCAAATATACAACACTTTTACACATGTAATTACAACTCTAATCTACAAGCAACTGAGTACGGCAACATCACATAATGTGCTGCAGTCTGTTTGAAAGTATAACCAACAGTGAAAGTGAAGCATTCATTTAAACAATGAGACTAATTTGGAGGTGCTTTTAACAAAGTCTGGAACAATTTCTGGACTCTCAAAGCTGGGTTCATATGGGTGTCAATCACCCATGATAGAAACAAATATTAGATAATCCATCCAACCATCGTGTTTTTGCTGGTCAGGAAAAAGCAGCTGGAAAATGATTCTGTTTATAAAGAGAGTCTGTGATGGTTACTATGATGCAAGACAGTGAAATTTGAGGCAGTATCGGCTGATATACAATGTAATTACTAACAGCTGGAAACCCTATCAATTCAAGACTGTGGTCATAAAAAAAATCATTACATTACATATGTAACAGATCTTCAGAGATCTCTTACAAATTTAAGGGTTGTATTTCAGGAAAGAACTGACAGATGAGAAGTTATCCCTTGGATATTGATTCTTCCTATTTAACCAAATTTGTTTGTTAAAATTATATTACTATCCCATGTTGTAGAGAAAACTGAGCAAACTTGCCCCACAGGAGGCAAGCGAGGAGAAAAACTATAGATGTGTTTGCTTTCAGAAGGCTCCCATCTCCTTCATTTGTGCCTTGAACCCAGCTCTCCTTTTTAAGGATCTGTTCCCTCCAGAGCTTGGAATTACCAAATTGTTTAACTTGAGATATTTCCTAAAACAGTCAACATCTTTAAGCAGAGCCACTCAATCACTGAGCGAAGCATGCACCGAAGCAGCAAAAAAGCTATTACAATAGTTCACACACAATGACTTCAATACCAGCTCTGAACATCAGCAAAAGAAAATAAAGGCCCTTTCTCTTATTAGGAACTCTGTTTTGCCCAAGAAAGACATCAGGAAGGGAATTATCACCCTAACATCTCAAAACATTTAAATACACCACTTGTTCTGGTGATGCACAATGTTTTCTTGCCCAATGTTACTATCAGTTAACATTAAAACATGCAGAGAAACAAGAACAAAATTGGAAGCCAATAAAAAGACACAACCGATGACAGTTCAGTTTCAGTTCTTCCAGGGCAAACATGTGAAATATTCTGGCTACCAAAAATTTAAAACACAGTTATATAGTGTATCTGTACTAAGAAGTTTGTTTCCTTAACTCCAGGAACTTTTTACCCAGCCCCCAGCATTACCACTCCCTTTTTTTTCAATGAAAACCTGAGTTCTCACCTCATAGACCCATTTCAGCAACAGCAGTTACATTAAATGTTAGAGAATATCACAGATTCCAAGTCAATTAATTACTTGAATTTCAAATCCTATATTATTTTGTACTTACCTTTATAAAAAAGGAATAATTAATATTATTTCCCATATGGCTATAAAAATTACAGAACAGTCAAAATCTCTATACAAATCTAAATTTACCATTTACATATAGCAAAGTTCAACAACTCAACCTCTAGTTCACCTTTCAAAGGAATAAATCAATAATATGTGTACCTCAGTTGTACGAGGTGCTTGATAATTCACAGTTTGTGAGGAAATCAAGACATTAAACACCACCAGTACAAGACTCTTTTCTAAAGTCTGAACCTCTAGACAGAACCTCAAAAACCCATATTAATAAGAACTTGGGTTTTTCAATATACTTTTAATGAACACGTTTTCCTGTTATTGAACTGTAAATAAGGATTATATCACAAGACTTCAAGACCTCTCAATTGGATGCTGCTAATCAAAGAGCACCAAAGATGAAGCCTACACTTTATATTTTCACAAAAGCCCTGGAGTGCAACTTCTTGTTACCTACTTTAAGTCTTGCTCAGAATAAGCACACAAAGCCCCACATAGTCTCAGATTCAAAGGAAAAATCTCTCAAATTCCTTGGAAACAGATGTATGCCTTCCTACCCGCTGCCTCTTTTGCAAGTCACCTCTGTTTTAAATTGCTATCTTTGAAAATAACTGGCTTCTTTCTTTTTTAAGGTCTACCTAAAATGTACTGCAGTTACGCAATCTTCTCTTGGTTTCTAACCTTCCAGTTTAAAAACTAGCAGTCATTTTCAAGGAAATGTCAGCTTTGCCTAAGAAACTCAGTGTTCTGGCACACAAGCCAATCTTAGCACTGCAGTTGAGCACAGTGCGCAAAAGGCTGATAAAATTTCCAAAGTAATCAGCCACTGTTACTTCTTTTCCTTAGATAAATAGCATCATCCAGTTTTTAAAGGCTTGTGTTTATGGAGAGACAAGTGGAAGTATGGAGTCTAGAAAACCCAGAGCATTCTGTTTTCCATGTCTTCAACTTTCCCACCAGGAGAGCCTAAATGTTTTCTGGCCCTTGCAATACTCAGTGACAAGTCAGCCTTCCTTTGGTACAACTCTGATGTATGGATAGTGATGAGGACACTGCACTAACATGAAATGGGACTTCAACATGGTGACAGTGTGAAAAAATACTGTTTTATGTGAGTTCACACCTGCAGCAAGAAGTGTGACAGCACTCTCTCCGCATTGGCCAGACACAAAGAGTTACTGACATCTCTCAACTCTTACAGACTCCAGCATCCTGTTGTAAGGCTCTGAACAATCCTGAATGTTTCTTAATCAGGTCCAAACTGCTCCTTACCTGTTTTCCCAGCTCCACTCTCTCCTGTAATAAGGATGCATTGGTCTTTGTCCTGGTCCCTTAAAGACCTGTAAGCTTCATCAGACAGAGCAAAGCTGCAAAGAAAGAAAGAGTCAACTGAGAATTAGGAAAAAAAACCCCAAAGTACCAAATAACCAACAATAATTACAATTTGTCCTTCGTACATTCAGGGGAAAAAAAAAACCAACAACAAAAAACAACAAAAAAACCAAGTGCTAATGTTCCATAAGTAATAAAAGCTTTCACTTCTTGGAATATAAAGACCAGAAGAAGCAAAATGGATACTTTTTCTCAGAGGCTTACTTAGACCTCCTCCAGGAACAAGCAAAGATAATCTTGAAGTTTTTCTAAAGATAAGAAAGTCAAAACGAAATAACAGAATTTTAGGGGAATGTAGCTATCTTTCTTCATTGAACAAAATGTCATATTCTTCACTGAAAAAATGTCAATGTCATCATGGCGTGTTCTGTCTGATAACATCTCAAAGGAAACAGGAGACCCCTGAGCAATAACTACACCACAAACTGCAATTTCTACTCAGTAAGAAGAAATCTCACAACCTTATAAAACGCTGAGCATTTTACACCTTTGGGTATAGCTGGACTTGGGCACGAATATGCAGAATTATTTCCCACTGTGTTCTTAACCCAGTAAGTGTGATGTCATGTAGGGAACCTAAAGAATATAATATGAGCCAACAGATTTCCTGTACCAAAAATGTCTTTTCCTGGAGCTCAGAATATCATGACCCTGAAACCCCTGGGCTGCAATTTGAATCCAGATGCACTCTGCTGCCATGCAGCAGCACATATTTTGGAGAAAGGCAGATGTTTTACTTATATTTAGTTTTCTTTAGTAGTAATTCTGAGACAGAATAAAGATTTTCCTTCAACTGCATTTTTCAATTAATGGAATGAAGTACTCAGGAAACTAAGCAATTTTCCCTTGGAAAAACTTAAGTAGTATCTGTAAAAGGACCTAAAAGCAAAATTCAAATAAAAAGGCAAACGTGCATTACCCAATTAAAGAAAAAATATTATATCCAAACAGGACATATTTTGATATGAAATAAACAGCTGTTCAACAGACCAAGAGCTGTGTTAGATTACTGCATCTAGAAAAATATTTCGTGCTTGTACGTATCCAAAAGTGGCTATTGTTTATTATTTACAGCAAACAAACTCTGTATGAAAAACAGAAATGAACTCTCGGGTCAACATAAGATGCAGAATCGTTGCAGGTTCAACGCACTTTTTAGGAACTCGATTCTTTCTTCTACAACAGTTCAGGAGCTTTATATTCAGCTGATAACTGCAAACAGAGCAAGTATTTGTTTTGGACAATGTAGCTATATGGTGCTTTTTTTCACAGGCAGCCACAGCCCCTCTATGGAAAAGCAAGCTCTTTGTCATGACACCAGTTAGGGGAAGCAGGAACAGCACAATGCAAGCAGTGAGACTCGCAGGGTCTTTTCTAGAGGCTCCTACTGCTGCAGTTTGAAAGCTTCACATATTAAATCTATTTATCCTCAAATCAGTCCATACTTATTGCTACCACTGTCCCTTAGCTCCAGGCTTCTCTCCCCAAAAAGGTTATGAAGAGCATTACCTGTTGCCTCCAATTTATCATCAGGTGCATGTGCAACACCGTTTTTTCTACTTCCTCACCCCTCATCTGCATTAGACTCATCCTCATATTTGCTTATTTGGGTTTTGGTTTTGTTTGCCTGTTTGATGTTATGGTCACATCATGCTACCAGCCCAGCCACCCTGCAAGAGACCAGGGTACCAAGTGAGGGGCATTCCGAAAGGTTTGGAAAGCGGGTAAATGAAATACCTTGCGGCTCCCCTGCTACTAAGCAATAACACCCTCCCCTCCCTCTCTAGGGCCTGCCAAGGATGCTCATGCCATCGTCTCCCCCCACTTTGTGTCCCTCCCCTATTCCCCTCAGCTACGTGACCCACCCAGGGCTCCACCTCTCTCACTGCTTTTCTCCAGCCTACTTCGTCCAAGGCACTAAATTACAACTCTCCTCTCTGCACAGATGGCTGGGCCATCCACTTAACACCCGTGATCAAAGGTCATTAACTCCTTTTGATACACATCCCACTGAACCCGGAGCAAGGCTGATCTCTCAAACCTTAATACTGCTGTGCTGATTGAAGCATTTGAACTCAGTAGTTCAGCTGGAGGTGAAAATGTGTTTACGAGAGAGTAGCAGGCTGTAATGTTTCTAGCATTACAACAAAGTCACATTGTGATGTGGCCAACATGCTGGAGAAACAGCGAAAAAAAATATAAAATATTCTGCTGCTGCTGAGAGACCATGACACAATTTCTGGCACCCATTTTACTGTCTGGAATCCAAACTACAGTAGCAATAACACTTTACCAGACTCTCTTACAGGACATATTTAGGAAATCAATAATATTTGTTGAATGTTGCTGCAGATATACTTGCAATTTGAAAAGTACAACAGCACTCAGAAAAGCTTATTCCAGCACAGATTACCTTCCTTTCTGTAAGGAAAAAAATTAAAAGCAACAGGATGAAGATGAAAGAAATAAACTGCACCGAGCATTCATGGGCCATGTGAGACAAACTTTAACCATAATGCTGTGATTTCCACAGGTTTGACTGAGCGAAACTGTCTTTCAGCAAGAAGATAAGACTCTGAGATACTTTTCAAATTTACAGACTGGATGGCTCATTCTGTGCCTCTTGTCCTTCACACAATCTTGGCCATCAACTAGTTTTTCACTGTTGAAACAATTTTCTTGGCAGTAGTTTCACACTGGGAAATGAAATCAGCATCAAGCAGAGAGAAAGTATTCTCTGTTGATATACTGAGTTACGAGATAATCAGCTTAGTACTCATTCATCTTTTCTAATACACTGAATTTAAGTTTCTCAACAGCCCCTGTCAAAATGTATTTCACTGCTTAATGTATTTATTAACTCCGCCTGCACTACACAGTTGAAGACACCAAATCATGCTTTTTCTCCTTCCTCCACAGAGAAACTGAGAGCCTAATACTGCAATGAGGTCTGTGAAGCTGGAGAAGAGAGGGGGATTTATTTCATCCAGTTCTGGTTTAATCCAATCTAGTCAGAGATGCTGGGCACACACTCTCATCCTACACTCTACACAACCCACAGAGCCTAATACTCCATCAGTATATCAAATACTATCTACTACAGACAAAAGAAAAAAAAGTCAACTCATTTCAAAAGAAGTTTTGTGTAAGTACTTATCAAAAGTGACCGAGTAGAAGTGTTCTAAAATCTACCACTGATGTTTCAACCACTGTTCCAACAATCCAGTTGGAGGAGGAATAACCAAGAGTCTATTTAAACAACTCAGACTCATCTTTCTGGCACTGCGTAAAGAGCATTAGCACATTTATGTCAGTCTGAACAAAGATCTTTATCTCAGAGCAAAAGATAGATCTATTCAGATGTCATGTTGACTTTCATGGCACAATGTTACACCTCACAGTCCTTCCTATCTATGATCAACATCTATCTTTACAATAATAGAAAACCCAAACAAAAACAAACCTTGAGTCTTTTAGTTCAAACTCCATCTGATCAAAAAAACCCAGAATTTCATGCTATTCCCTATTTGTTAAAAAAATAATTTCATTTAAGGTCATTTAAGTTTAACACGTATTAATGGTCTATAGACCACAAAGAATCCTAGCCTTTTCCTTTTAGCAACATGAAGAGACATGGCTCTGTAAAGTCAACATTTGCAACCATAGATTTAAACCACATACCACTCTTTGAGCCACCTCACAATTACAGAGCCTAAGTAAAATTTTAGAATAGTTTAAAAAGCAGCTATAAACCATGTGTTTCGAATTAGCTGATGAGTGTGTCAGCAGTGTCAGTTACCTACCTTATAATAAGCTCTCCTTTGATTTTTAGGTTTTCATGGAGGAAGATGACATTCTCTTACCACAACAAACACAGAAATATTTACTGGAGTTCTCTTTTAGCTAAGACTTAACTATAGAAGCAATTTGAAATCAAAATGCCACCCACACCTAGCTCAGTAAGAAGGCTCTGCTTTTTTATAGCACGGCCTGTTCAGCCACAAGCTCCAGATGGCCAGATCTGTCACAAAGTCCTAACCCAAAAATTTAACAAAGGGAAACAGCATAGCCCTCCAAGGGGGATTTCCAAAGGGCTCTGGCAATTTTCAGCATCTCAACAGCATCTCCTTGCTTAAACAGAACGCTGGGGTCAGGAAGAGACAGGAGCGAGGTTCCCACCCGCTCACCCTGGAACAAGCAGCAAGTGCTGCATTTGAACACTCCAGATTGCACCCACAATTACAAAAGCCATAAAAACCTTGCTCTTACTGTCAGAAATTCAGCTCATAGGAGCAGCTGTTCTACCATCTTTTTCCTTTTAGCCAAACTCACCAGGATCAGTACTTGCCAGATACTGGTACTTTTTCTCCTATCATTTTCATTCTTCCTTTAATTTTCCTTAGCATTCTCAATTAAAAGTAATTAGTTAACACTATTTTAAATTCTCTCCAATTGCTCTTCTCACGCACTAATAGAATCAATTCACATCTTCACCAGCTGTGGTCCCCATTTCAGAACATCTATTGCTCCAGTCTTGGCTATTGGCTGACAACTCGTTTGCTCCTTAGGAAGGAAATTAGGAAAATCTCTTTTCTTGACTGTTCCAATTCCTCATGAAGCAGAGTCCTGGTACCAGGGCTCAACTGCTCAGGTACCAGGGTTCATTTCTGCTCAAATGTGCCTGAACACACTGGCAGGATGCCAAAGGCCAGTGCTTGTCAAAAACTACATACCATGCTAGACTTAAAAAGAACAGCAGTGATATGTAAATTGTGCATGCGCTTTTAATATAAAGTTTACATAAAATGTAATTTAATTATTTCAAGTTTAGTTAAAAGCATCATTTAATTTCCTTCCTTCTCTTTCTGAATGCATAGAAGTGCTCAGTAGCAGGATTACAGCAAACAAATTATTTCTTTCTCTCATGACATGCAGTGGGAAAACATCAGAATTACAGTTTGTTCCAGTATAAAAGTTCTAACAACCTGAGCTAGGAAGAGTAGAAGCAGATTTTATAAAGTGCTTTGAGGCTTTATGTTGTAAATCATCATTATTTGCTATATATATTCCCCCACCCATTGAAGCTCAGTGGAAAATTCACCATTCAGGAAAAACAACTGTAAGAGATTATTTATAGTATTAGCTCATAGTGCAGAATCATTTAATTGCCCTAAGGATAAAAAGTGTACTCCCATCTTCCATAATTACAAACTGTCTCATGTTCAGCACTTTGACACACTTGAAAAGAAAAGGTTGATTAGCCTGCCACTGGAGTGAATAAAGTAACAGCTGAATTGATGGAGCATCAACTAGGATAGACCTTCACAGGCAAGCAGCTGCTCTTTCAAAAATGCCAATCAGGGAAAAAAATTAAAACAAATTTAAACACCAGGATAAAGAGGTGTGCTAAGACAGATGGAAAGCCTTTGCTCCTATTCATATGCTCCATTTTTATTTTCCTGGTGAGCACAGAAACCTGTTTTATCAACAATACTGTGTGGTAATACACACAGCAGAAGGGTACCTCCTGCACAGGCCTCCCCACTTCATTATTCACGTGAGCCACTGAGACATTATTAGATGCAGAATAAAGCCCAAAGCTGTGCAAATCAGCCCATTTGATTTGTAAGAAGCACCCGTCATTTACAGAAGGGAAGGGACAGAGAAAAAGGGAGGGGGAAGAGGACAAAGCCACTCTTAATTTTCAAGAGTAAAACACTTCAGTACACAGGCTGATATTAAGCCAGAGAGATTTTATTTTCTGGTAGACTGGGAATATAATATACCCTCTGATGCTCATGTATACACTGCAGGTTTAGCAGAAGACTCATCTCAGACCAACAGTCTGAGGTCTGGACTGAAAGAAAAAAGGTCTTGCTGAAAATCTTGTCTCAGACTGAAGCAGATTTAAGCCATGGTCAATGAACTTCAACTCAAAAAACCTCCCTACAGAGAGGTTCAGACAATGCTTCTTCCCAAAATACTGTGCCTGCACAACCTCCCCAGCTCACCAAAGCCTGGTCCTTTTCCCTCTCGCAGGATGGCACACATTTCCCTTCTAAGGGAGGCTTTATCAGTTTTAATCGTTTCCTTTTGCTGTAAGCCCAAAAGAAATTATTTTTCTTTTTTTTTAAAACCAGCTGTGATCTTTCCCCAGCACTGTACAGAAAAGCCAAAAACACAGCCATTGATTTTCTGCCTATTTCAACATCTTAGGCATCTTGTTAGGGCTCACATTAATATGATGGAAAATAAGAAGTGCCTTTTACCAGGAGCCTATGACCCAGCTGTTGCCTTATTCTCCTTCAACCAGTTCAAAACAAGATCTCTGTAGCTGAGGATGATCATGCCACTTTCCAACCCAGGCTACAAAATAAATTCTCCCTCTGAGTTTTAGCAAGCCTGATAAGCATGCCCATATCCCATCCCACAGCTCAGTCCTGTCAGCTGGCAGTGAAATACACCCAGCAGACCGTCAGAACGGTGGCCTGGGCATGGGCCCAAGGTTGGGTCCTCCAACAGAATGCAGGATGGTGGCAGAGGGGAGCAGCAGGCAGAACCGTGGTGCTGCAGATAAGCAAGCCAACAGGCCTGTCCCCTGCCCTGGTGACATGTCTACCATGGAACACCAGGCTGAGTTGGGTACTCCAGGGCACACCAAGCTGAACTGGCGTGGACCAGTGCCAGCTGTGCACACCATAAACACCTGCAGCTGCCCACAAAAAACAGGGATGACTCATGACCTAGTCTGCCTAAAAAAGGGAACTAAAACAGCAAACTCCTGTTTGGAGCAGGTTCATGTTGGTCGAAGGGAAGACATACATAAATCAAGGCGGGGCAGGGAAGCAAGTATCTCCTTGCTTTTCAGAAGTGCAGCTTGGCTTGGATCTCCCCTTGACTAGTCCCATTTTCCTTGAAATTACATCAGCCAGCTGGATGGCACATAACCATCACCTCCTCACCCACACTAATGCCCAGCTGAACCAGTAACTCCCTGTTCCACAGCATTAACCAGGTGAGTCTGTAACACAAACACCCTCTCGCCCCAAACACCAGGCTGCGTTACCCAAGGCAGACAACCAGCTCTGACACGGTCACACAGGAGGACACAGACAGGCCTCCCACAGACCAACCCCCAAGTCACTCTGCTGCCACGTGCGCAGCAAAGATTTCAAGTTTCTTGAGGGAAAAGGCATTTCTGTTCACAAAATCAATAATTTTATTGGGCTATGATATCCTTGAAGGGAGGGTCAGGAGGTGCTTCCTGTTGTTTCATCAAAAATCGGATTTAATCAGATGTTTATTTGCCAGGATGAATCAGCAATTGCATGATTTAATGACTGCCTAAACCAGCCAAGTCCTTTCACTCCGTGTTTCTACTGCAAAACTATAGGCTGAAGATTCCTGGTAGCCATATTCCACATCAGAAGCTGCAGGTTTTTCCCTGAACTGCCATCCTGAATGCACTACAGGAGACTTTAGACACCAGGGGGGAAGCAGCTCCATGAAACAGCAGAAATGCTGTTAGCAAGCTCCTCATTTTTCTCCACTGAACTTCTGAAGCTTTCCAGGCCCTGAGGCTGGGCTTGTAAAATCTGGGATTTATTCCACTTCCTTGGGTCAAATGGAGCAGCGAGGGGTCAGACAGCTGAACAGTAAGGGAAGAGAGGGGCAAACTGATTTGCCATGCTTGGCTTCTGTCAGAGTTTAACTAGAGGGCACAAAATTATTTAAAATCCCAGTTTACTGCTTCATCTATGCAGAAGCAGATTTGAATTGCACCTCTGAGCTCTTGCACATGTGTGGAAATGAAGCGCTGGTGGGACAGGGAGGGAAGAGGGAGCAGGAGAAAACAGCCATTCCGTTTCTGCAATGAAATACAGAGACTCTCAGTATTTTTACAGAAAATTGAATTAGTTTCTGTACCTAATGCAGCATGTGTCTGAAACACAGGGAAGTTCACTTGTCAAACACACATGTTCAGTTCATGTCAGCCTTGACCAAATCTTACATAAAAGAAATCTTTTTCTGCAGAAGAAGAAATGGTTTGATTATGCTGCTATGCCATGAGAATAGCATGCTATGAGAATATCAGTAAACTCCCCCAAAAGCCTATAATTCATCCTTTCCTAGCTGGCTACAAAGAATGTATTTTCCATCAAAACAAAACAATGCAAAACAATTAGTCCTCATATTTTTAAAACACAGACAGTGGTTAAAAAGGGGTCCTTACAATTATTCATAGCTATTTCAGAAATAACAAGCCCAGACTACAGGTTAAGTGAGATGCTTAGAAGATAAGACTCTATAATCCTATTAGAGGAACAATGATCATTATAACTTGGCTCTTCCTATACAGACAGGAATATACTATGAATTGCTTTTCTCCTTTTTTAAAAATTTATAAATAGGATGTATCTTTGGGACTTGCAGTGTGTGCTTGTCCCAGTCAGTGGCAGAGCATTGATTTGATCTGTTCAAAAATGCCAGTGACTTCTTGATCTCACAAACGAAGCCACAATAGGGCTGTACTGGCTGTGGGGTTTTCCCGGGGCAGAGAAGGGCAGAGTGCTGCTCTTATGATTTCACATGAAAAAATGTTTAGCAAATAGTGTTCCATGTCTCTGCCTCAAAAAAACCCCATTCTCCTGCTTCACAAATCGAAAATCCTGCCTTTTTTTNTCAGAAGGCAGAAATAAGTAATTTCCTCCTGATGCAGTGACAGCAGAGATACAGCAAGTCAAGTTTTGGAACCACGCAGGGTTTATTGATACCATGTGTTCATGCAGGGACTTCTCTCACTGCAAATAATTTTACTGCAGAACTATCAGTGCTTTCCAAACAAATTTGTTCTTCTCTGCTAACTCAAGAGAGAAAAATAAATTTATTCCTTTATTCTAAAGTAAAGAAACACGTTCTGGTATGCAGGGAGAGAAAAACAGCAAAGTGAGGTGCATACTCACTGCATAGAATGGGGTATGTTTTAAAAGGTCTCACCTCACAGGACAATAATCCAGCACAACTAAACTCCAGCATGCAGCACATACCCAAGAGCTCCAACATCTCATGTAAAAATGAGATCGTGGAATGATTTCATAGCTCTGTCTGGTGAGACAGGTAAAGAGATGTCAGCCAGGCATTAGTGCAACACGCTGCAGTGGAATGCAACAGTCTGCCAGCAGAAAAAATGCCAAGCATTCCACCAAATTCATATCACAGCACTGGAGAAACGGAATCACAGAACCACAGGATTGGATTGGAAAGGACCTTAAGGATCATCTCATTCCAACGCCTCTGCCACGAGCAGGGACACCTTTGCTAGACCAGGTTGCTCCAAACCCATCCAGCCTGGCCTTGAATACTTCCAGGGATGGGGCATCCACATCTTCTCTGGGCAACTGTTCCAGTCTCTCACGACCCTCACAGTAAAGAATTTCTTCCTGATATCCAATCTAAACCTACCCTCAGCTTGAAGCCAGTTCCCCTTGAACTGTCACTTCATGCCCTCGTCAAAAGTCCCTCTCCACCCTTCTTGTGGGCTCCCTTCAGGTACTGGAAGGCCATAATTATGTCACCCCAAAGCCTTCTCTTCTCCAGGCTGAACAATCCCAAATCTCTCAGCCTTTCCTCGAAGGAGAGGTGCTCCATCCCTCTGATCACCTGGATTCCTTCCAAGAGGTTGATGCCCTTCCTGTGGTGAGGACCCCAGAGGTGGATGCAGCACTGCAGGTGGGGCCTCACCAGAGCAGGGTAGAGGGGCAACAGGAGTCTTCTCACATCCTCAGAGCTATTTGTAAGCTGAAGTAAGTTGCAAGTCACCAGATTTGAAATCCAGGCTTTGTAACAAAGGCTAGAATGCAGCTGCCCACAAGTTTATCAGAGACAACAGTGACAGAACTGCAAATAAAAGTAATTCACTTATCTGGAAAACATCTGAAAGGCAATGTCAACACTATGTAACTACATAGTTATGCTGCTACTCTACTCAGAGGTGTTACTGCATCCTTTTTGATTTTGCAAGTAACTCTCAAGTTCTCTTAACAAACCAAGTAGTTTATTAAGAAGTTAAGAAGCCTTACGCAACTTAATTTCTGCCTCCCAGCTCTCTTTTCGAAATAAAGTCCCTGCCATGAACCCCTGGGCAAAGTAGGCACTAAAGCTTATCTGAGCTTCTGAGAGCTTGTTAGCTCAGGCACAACATTGAGCTAACATGTCTATCTAGTCTATTAAATGGCATTTGCTCAAGTTTGTGAATGAGATTTGTGGATGTATGTCCAAAATTATCTTTCTATGAATGGTCAAAGGAAGAAATGGAAAGCCTCCTCCTCACTGCCCAAACACAAGGCTCCAGTCCAGCTCATGTGGACTATTTCCAGCAAAAATCTACTGCATCTACGTCCTGGGTTGGAATGCTGATGCTCAAGGAGGACGTCAACTGCACATATTTGTTCTCATCCTCACTATATCCTCACTAAGAATCATCTTGGAGTAATTAAGACCAGTTGCAGCTTGAACTCCACAAGGTTTACCAACTAAAAATCATTTCTGCAGTATGTAAAACAGAAACTGTGTATACAAGAAAAATGCAGATTTAAACTAATTCACTGAAATGACCACAATTAAACTGTCTTTGTAGTTCAGACCTTTGTTTGTAAACCCCAGTCCCAGCTCTCTTATCTATTCAAAACATAAGTAAAAGATTATTCAGTGTGCTAGACTGTAAATATTAAGACTGTATTTCCTGATTCCTAACATGAAAAAGTTTATCCTTAATAACCCAAACTACATTAACCATGTTGTACCCAGAATTGAATAAAAGAGCCTTTTGCATAATGGTGCTGATAAAAAGAGATTGAATAGGAAACGATCTGCTGCTAACAATGGTACAATGTCTGAAATTTTACTAGAGTTTCTTTAAGGCTTTAAACATTAGCCTTGTTTATGATGCATCGAAAATCATGACAAAGGCTCCCAGCAGAGCAGATGGGCATTTTCTGGTGTGCTCTAAATTGCTTAAAGGAAAAAAAAAAAAAAAAAAGGAAGAAAAAAAGACAACCATTAAACACAATGAGACACTTCCAATGAAAGGACAACAGCTGTTCTTACTTGCAATTTGAAATCCCAGATCTTAAAGAGGGTACCAGGCTGCCAGTGCAGGAAAAGCATAATGAAAATTCTGGTCCATGTACACGCAGTGCATAAAATGGGATTTGTCTCCTTTTTGACAGGGCCTCTACCTGTCCTCACTTTTCAGACTGCATTTAAGAAGCAAAAGCAGTGTCTCCTTTTTAAGTACAACTCATTATTTTCGGTGTGCAAAAAGTCCCAAAATTCTAATGAAAGGAAAAATGAAGCTATTGAACATTCTACTTCATGTGACAATATGAATTACTTTTAAAAAGATCTTGGTATTTTATGTCCTAAAAATATCAATGGCATAATATGAATGCTAGACAGAACAATTCAGTTCCAGGAAAGTGAGAGAAATGGGATCTGGCAAAAAAGTTACCATTAGTTTAGACTGCTGAAGCAATTACACACATCCCCGACATATATTAAGGCACTTTTTTTTTTCTTTTTTTCTTAATTATCTTTGGTCTAATAAGCTAGCCAAGCTCCAGACTTTTCTGCGCTCACAAAAAAGCACAGACTATATCAAATACACTCACATACAGGAAAAAAAAAAAAAGAAAAGAGAGAGAGAGAGAGAGAGATTGTCACAGATAACTAAAAACATTTGACTCTCCATCCCCAACATGACTGAAGTCAAATGTGAAGTATGTTGTGTACAGGGGTACAAGTAAATATTTGAAAACAGTTCTGAAAACAAATTTAATTTGTTGAGGCTCTAAGCCAGCAGTTAATTCATGAAGGATGCTCCAAGATTATTTTCCTTTGTACACCATGACAACAATTATAGAGTTACAGAAGCATCTGGAACAGATCTCAAGTTAAGTGTTGCCCTTACAAACTCATTATGTTTTAAAGGTACCCAAATTCTTGCATTCTTCTTCCTCAAGAAGCCCACTGGGCACGTGAGTGTTGGCTAGGACCACACACAGCTCCCCGAAGGAGACACTGATGGATCAGCAGGCTCTCCTGGAGCCAGGTGGGTCCTGGCCAGAGAGAGGGGCTCTGGCAGCAGGACCTCAGGAGCTGTGACTGACAGCACTGCCAGCTGGTGTGGCTGTGGACACTCAAATGGGTTGTGAGCCAGCAGAACTGGTGCTTTTGAATACTTTGATCATGGCAGAATATGCTGCTGCAGCTTCTGAGAGGCCGAGAGATGAGGGAGGGTGAGAGCAGAGGCAGTCGGTACTCTCCATCTTCCGGGGTATTTCGGGAGGCAGTTTTGCCTTGATGCTTTTTATATCCCCTGAGGTCTCAGTGTATACTCCTTCCTAGGCTAGGAAGTGTTTAAATGCCACAAGAGCACAGAAATCCACCCTGGCTCCACACCGACTGAGTGCAAGCAGCCCTGTCAGCCCCAGCCCACCTGTGCAAAGCTCTGCCACTACATGGCATCCTCCACTCCCATCCTGGACATCCCATGCCCTGGACACCAACAGGAGAATGACAGCACCAGTGCCACGCAAAAAGAATTTAAAGGGCCTTTTCATTTCTTAATTTAGACAGAGCTACTTAGAGGGCCAACGGAAAGGCTCATTCCACCAAACTTTGGAATCCAGTCTAAATGTCACTCCAGAATATTCTGCAAATTAAAATAAAGCACAACATTCATATATACACTGCTTTTTCAGGCTGTGTATACTTCTTGGGTGTCGGGTGCATTTTTGGAGCTTCCTTACAACCACACATCCTGCCATAAATCAGTTCCAGTATTATTCTGTATTATTAGAAAATTTCATGCAATCTAAAACCAGCAGCAAACAAGCAACTACTGTTCTTGTCAATAAGACTATATCCACCTCTGGAGCACTGGGGCAAGATGCCTACATTATGTGCTCTCCAAACCCACTAAAACAGCCCTGCTCGAATTTCAGGAAAAAGTTAAATTTGTTGTTGTATGTGGGAGAAACCCTGCTTTATACCCTGAACCTTCAAACTGTCAAATCAGTTCCAAAATGCTCCTCAGAGGTCAGATGGCCACTTCAAATACAGCCACATCACAACTGCCTTCCTCAAAATTCTTGTTTCCTCAGAAGGACTTCTGAGGTCTCCTACCAAGTGTAAAATGTAGGAAACTGCGTCCCATGATGGGTGTGAGAGAACACTGCAGCAGAAGAGGCTCTCTCAGGTATGAAGTCCCTCTGGCTCTCGAAGCAAGTGTGATGCTTCATCCATTCCCTTTTCACCTCTGAGCTTGAGGGACTGACATTCGTGGGCACACCACATCCAGCTCTGCCTCTCTACGGAGGTTAAGAGAATAATAAAGTCTGACCCCTACCAAAAAAAGACTTCAGTGTTCTCTGTAGGGCTCCACCCCCCTCCTCTTCTTTCAATTCACTCTGAGCATGGGTTTAACAATTAGGTACTGACAGTCCTCCCTAATTGCTATTTATGATTTCCACCACTCATAGATGTTCCTTCCCTGCCCAGCGGTCAATTTTGCCAACTAACCTCTGAAGTGACCATCTTCCCTCAGCTGTAAATCTCTTCTGAAAGCAGCACTCTGCTGAGCCACATGAACAAGTCCAAAGACCGAGTCTCTGGAGAAGTCAGGAATTATTAGGAATAAGAACAAAACGTCTGTGAAAAGCAGATACTGCAAAGTGAAGAAAACCACAGTGCGGTGGTTAAAAGGAAAGAAAAAAAGAAAAAAGAAAGAAAATGAAGATCAGGAAAATAAAAACTGAAATGGAAATGTTAAAATAAACATACTGGGGCAATGAAGGACACTTAACTATGTCACAGGCTCTCATCCCACCATCAACTTCTTCAACAAATAAAGACAGCTACTATGTATCTTACCGCTCTGCTACCTATGGGGAAAAGCTTAGTTTTACATACTGGTAAAAACTATCCTTCACGGCTGGGGCTTTATCACACCCTTCAGACAAAAATATTTGTGTTATATCTTAGAGGAAAAGGAGTTAGTGAAATCTTGGTGTTCTTGAAGACATCCAATCCTTTAACACCAGAAAAAAAAAAGAAAAAGAGCCAGAAACAAAAATATAACTTCTATATTCAGCATTTACATTGGCTCAAAACTTGAAAAGGAAACAGCAAATTGTATCCATTGTCAGAGTAACTGCAGATATCCACAGGATAATGATTTGTCCCAATAATTATCTATATGACAATAATTGAAATGAGGAACATTAATAAGTTCCTCATTATTGCATTTTAACAGGTATCACATTGATATATTTGTGCTTGTATCCTATACAAAGGCAAGCTGGTTTTCTGGAGTTGCCTGCATAAATTTAAGTCTAAATTTGAAAGCTTTACATGCAAAACTATTCAGAAAACTTCAGAATTGTCTGATTTAAAAGAATTAATAACAAGTAAATAAAATATACTGCAAACTGCCTAAGTGGAATTCAATAGGTGTCTGATAAAAGCCATCTCCAGATTTTTACTGCTGCCCTAAAAACTTCAGCGCATAGCCGAAAAAAATGCACAGGGACTGAACTCTTACTTGAATGTAGCTGGCCATTAGCAGTACAGCTGCCACTTTTACTTTGTCCCTCAAAATAATCTGTAATTCTTCCAGAGCAAGCAGGTAAGGCATCCCAGAACATAAAGGGGAGCAAAAAGCCACGTGCCACCTTCCCTGCCAGGGACAGAGAGCTGCTAGTAGCCAGGAGACAAGGATAAAACAGGAAATGCAAGAAAGCACCTACTTTCCAACCCCTTAATGCAAATCTGTTACTGGTAGGAAAGTGATACAGCATGATGGTTACAAATACGTGGGACGATAATCTATTTGATTTCCCACTGCAGTCACTTCAAAGATGCCAGCAGCTGCCTTTGTCACTGGCGAAAATCAATGTAAAATAGCAAGAGAGACAGTTTGGTTTGCTCTCATGACAGCTCAGCCACAAGGTAAGCAAAGCAGCAATTACATCAACTGAAAGGGTAATTACATCAACTGAGAGAGCAGAACAGAAGGGGAAGGACTGCACAAATCAAGCAGCAAACTGTTTGAACACTGAAATGTCATACTCTGCCCTGCCAAGTCAGAGACAAGTTTGATCCTGTCTTGCAGATAAAGACAAAACCAGCAAGATTAACAGCATTAAAACAAAAACAACAAGCCAACAATTAAACAGCTTGGTAAACTTCCTATTACACCTATGCAAATAGCCACAGACTATGAAAACAAGCATTCCAGCAGACCTAGAAAAACACCACTTTTATTACATGGTGCCACAACAGCAGCAGCACAGTAGTGTACTTGGAGAGGAATGAACTATTAAAATAAAACCTCTTGGATCAAATTTTATCACCTAGAACACTATCCAAAATCACCTGACCAGCAATTCAGTTTGGCTGCCCATTGAAAGTGTGACTGTGGTCCTATTCTAGTTTCCAGAGATCATTTAAAAAAAAAAAAACAGAGAAACAAGCCCTGTCCAAGCCCCGCAATTAAGTATTAACTGGCGTCACTGAAAGCATCAGTCACTCTCACAGACACTCGTGAGGAAACACAGAACAGAGGACGAGCTGTTCCCTCCCTCCTCTTTCAGATTAGGGCTAAGAAAACACCTGAACAGATTTTTCACTCCCTGAAGTGTGTTTTCGCCAGTGACCATTTACGGCAGGAAATTTCCAGGTATGGATTTCCTTCATGTCATTATAAACTTCTGTCTCTTTTTCCTTCTGTTTTCCTGCGCTCACCAATCCTGCTCTTTAGCTGGGACAGCTGGCATTCTCAAGCATACCCTCCCTACCCATCACATTGAGGCACACACAAGCACCTCCAGCCTAGACAGAAGGTCACACGAAACTCTTGGAAAATAAATAAAACATGATTTAGGTTCTCCAGGAGCTCCCACACGGAGCCGGACCTGTGGGAACATCCCATGGCAGATTGCTCTAGAGATGCTGACACTTAAATCCTGGGCTTCCCAAACCTGAATGTTCTCCCCAAAACTGCAGACGTTGGAGAATGTGAGCTGTCATACCAACAGGAGATGGAAGAGTTTTGGTGCCATACTGACCTGGTTTCTATAGGAATCTCAAAGCAAACCACTGCTAGAAATTTTTTTTTATTAATTGCTTGCATTTTTCTAGCTGGCACTAGTACCAAAGTTATATTATTTGTACAAAAGAGATGTTGAAATAAGAAACACACTATATCTAATTATATTTCTAGACACATTTTCTAGGTTGCATGCATTAGTTTTCTTCTTAACAGTCAAGAATTTTACTTTGCTCAGGATCACACAACAGGAGCCCAAAGTCTTTCCAAAGGCACACCTAAGTGGTGCAGTGGGCTTACCCACAATCCATTCTTCTGAAGAGGCCATGGCTCAACAGAGATTTAAACATCAAAGAAAACCAAGTATGTACATTTCCACAAATCAATGGGGGTTTTTTTTACCCCCGTGGCAGAACAAATGCCACAAACTGCAATTTGTCTCACAGCATCTCTTCATTAAAGTTCCTGAGCAGCTAAAAAAAACACCTTGAAGATTGCAAGGTCTCTGTGGAAGTGCAGCAACCTCCGTAGACATGCCTGAACCCTGCTTTTAGCAGTGGCCTACTGCTGCCAGAGCAGCCAACCCTAGAATTAGCTGCAAGCTCCAAGGATGAGATGATGCCAGCTCCACCCCAAACCCAGTTCTTAGGCTGTCCTGACCAGAGGGGTAGGCAAGCACAGTGCTGGTGAACAGCCCAGGCCTGCTTCCTGCAGGGCTATGTGGCCACCCCGCAAGCTCAACTCACGATC
The DNA here is from genome assembly GCA_013397115.1 of Edolisoma coerulescens. Classification (NCBI taxonomy): domain Eukaryota; kingdom Metazoa; phylum Chordata; class Aves; order Passeriformes; family Campephagidae; genus Edolisoma; species Edolisoma coerulescens. The sequence goes on from VWZW01001754.1 coordinate 1,166,816, forward strand.
TATTAACCAGCATCCAAGGACCAGCTCCATGTTTGCAGAGTGGACAAATGGACTGGCACAAATCCTTCGGTACAGCACGAGGCACTGCACATTAAAGGGGATGAAAAGTTGTTTAGGCTTGCCAGAGATGGCATAAGGCAGCCTACATAGCACTGATTTAATACACCTACAATACTTCCCAAATATCTCTTAAAGATGGTGAGAAGTTCACCAATTTTAGCAGAGCCAAAAGTGACTCTTCTTGATTCTGCAATTCCTATAAGCCTCTAGAGACAGGCGGGAAGGGAAGCAAGGCCACCATAAAGTAAGATCATTTTATATTTCTACACTGTGGAAATGCTGTATTAGTAATAGAAACTATAACAAAGATTATTTCCTAATCCTTTATTCTTAAAGATATTTTGTCCACTTAGCAAGTGTCAGAAGACAAAATTCACAGACAAGCAATACAAAATAAAGAAAATTTGTGAAGAGATCATATCTGTCCAAAAAAATTTAGGCTTACACTTTTCTTGACTTGGGACTCTATCCAAACTTGCAAGGAAAATCTATTACTATTATGCAGTTGAGATCTCCTGACTAAAGTTAAAAGTCAATATTTTCTCACTTCGAGCTCCGCCTTTTAAAGTGGATTTCTAGTGTTTGGGCTCCAGAAGTCCTTGCTGTGAGGTGGGAACCTGACCATATTATTATTGTCATTAGTGATGAATGATGTTTATGAAATACTTCTGTATCAAGTTAAGACTCTCATAACACACATAAGAATGACTGTTGACCATTTCTGTTCTGGAAAACCATCTCTCAAGAGGGACAGAAAAATGTGAAGATCAATATATTACCATGTACTTGATTCAAGGTGTAACTAAGTACATATACTGACTTTCAGAATGTCAGACAAATTTTAACTCACAGATTTTATTTTTAAAATACTCGATCATTTGACAGCAAATTTTATGCAGCTGAACAAAATTAGCAGAGCAGAAAGTTCTTTTAGCAAGGAACTGTGTCAATTTAGCTAGCAATTGTGCTAAATTGTGTGAAGAAAGAAAACCTGAATATAGCCAGAGTTCAGAACCAAGAGGTCCAAGAACTACCAGCAGCTTATTTGATCTGATTATTGAGCTGTGTGCATTTCAGACAATGCATCTGGGAGAGTGACAGATGAAGTGTTAAGGCAAAAAATTAATCAGAACAAAATAACTTCCAGAACACTTTCTACACACAATTTTCATTTAACCTAAAAGTTAACGCTGAAGGAAGATGCATAAATGTATGGCCCTGTTTAGACACTTATCCAACCACTGATTGCTCAAGTCAGTCTCCTGAATTTGTGGCTGCAGAGTCAGGTGCAGCCTCACAACCAGCTGGAAACAGCTCTCCTTCCCAGTGTCACACTGAGGGGAGGAACAGCTGGCTTCAGCCTCACCACTGTGACTGGCAAGATAAAATGATCACTGCAACATACAGACCTTGAAGACCATGCTCCTTACTCTCAGCCACACCACCCACACCTGCAAACAGCACCTTGTCCTATGATTCATCCTATTTTAGTCTTAAAATTTGCATTATGCATTTACGGCGCTCTGGCTGTCCTCTATGAATGGGCTCATTTCCACCCAGCACAGAGAAGACCAAGCTTCAATTTTCCTACAGTTACCATTCAGACATATCCAACACGTTTCTGCATTCATCATGAGAGGGTTTTTTTCTGCATTGCACAAAGACGAATTAAGAGTTTCAGATATCAAAAGTAACACTCTATGATTCAAACATATTTAACACCTCGAGGCTTTCAGGAGGCAGTCTGGACTTTGAAAGAAACAGACTTCCTTGAAAACAGATTGCTTACCTTACAGTGCTGTAATACTGGCTACTGCTAACAATTAGGGGGAAATGTTCTGAAATGCACATACCAGGGCCTGAGTGCATGAAAGAGAAAGAGTAACTCATTTTAACTTCACTTTAAAATACGGATGAGCTAATAAAAATTCATTTTGGGGGAGTGGTGGTGTGATTTTCATTTTGGTTGCTTTAATCAACAGATCTTTTGAGCAGAGAGACAGCTGGTACCATCTGTTCCCAGACAGAATGAAAACTAAAACTTCTTTGCTGTACTTACATGTGAGGGCTGAGTTCATAAAAGTTTCGGTTTCTGTATTCTTCCACTTTCTCTGGAGTATAAATGGGTAGAGAGCTGTAGGGGTTTATTGATATCACCACGCTGCCAATGTATGTCTGTTGAAGGAAAAGAGAAAATTATTGTGGATTTTTCTTTTTAACATACTTTTGCTGCTTATATATTATTTGCCTATTTAATACCTAATGTGAAAACAAACAAAAAAGCCTAATTGTAGCAATGAATAAATATGTTCATACATTCTGAAACACCTTTTAGATACTCTCTCTGTTGGGTACTGAGCAGCTATTTCTGCATAACTGAAAGCCTCTTACGAACATTTTCTAAAAGAAAGCCCAATCGTGCTACATTTCTGTGACTAGCTCAGCTGGGGGAGGGAAAGGCAAAAGGACACACGAAGAGCTGACTCCATCTGCATGGCAAATGTCACCTGAGCTTTGCTGCAGCCCTTGGGCACTCACACCAAACCACATAAGGCAAGGCTGGCGTTGGACTGTGCCCCTCTACCCAAGGAGGAACTTTATGTCACCTTGCCAAAGCCTCAGGCACAGAAGAAACCTGAAGGTGAACAGCCTCTGACAGGTTTCTGTCAAAGGAGAGATTTACTGCCGGGGTTTCAAGCCAGACAAAGTCCTACCATGGTTCCTCAGCAGACGTGAAGCGCAATTTTTATTTCCAGATTCTAAACATACTCACCACTACCCTTGGAAAGCAAAGGGTAAAAGCATGTGTTGTTTTACTCTGTTAGATCCCATGCACTGCTGGCCTGAAGGAAGACCACTTCTGTACCCCATGACTACCATGCTTAACTCTGCTCATGACACAATTAACTTGAATTCCTTAAGCCTACTGCCAGATAGGCTCCCAGAGCTTTCTGTGCCTCCCTCCAGCTCCAAGGGCTGCAATCAAACACACTGAGTGGCAAAAAATGCCAAAGCCCCATTCCATCCTGCCTGCGGATACTGACCAAAGATAATAAAACCCCAAGTGTTTGGTATCTCTTTCCACAACTGTGAAATGAATAAATTAACACTGATAAAACGTGGTTTTCCAGTAACCAGTGCTCCCTGGGAGGTGTAAATGCTCTACACAAAAGCCACAGGTTCCCAATACTGGGATTACATTTGCAGTAACTACAGAAGAAAAAAAAAACAATAGTTTTTTAAATATGCTATGGTTCTAAAGGGCTTCTGTGCAGTGATCTCTCAGCACCTGACAATCACTATTTGGATTTTTCCCCACAACATTTCTTAGAGAAAGTACTGTAATTAGCAGTTTTAAATGGGAGGAGAGGCATGAGGAGCCCAAGCTACTGACCAACATGTTCAGTAGAGCACTAAATTACAGCCAGAGCTGCAGTAACAAATGATAAATATTAATTGCTGCAACCCTTCCATAGCTAACTTTCATGTCTAAAGCAATTTCCTGCTAAATTCTACTAAATCTGGTCCTAAGAGGAAAGCGAGGAGAGGAATATTTCCCATTTTCCATTGCACACATACGCAGAGGCAAGCTGTGAACTCACATGGCATTTTCTGTCCCAAACTGAGTGGAATAAACCAGACTGCAGTGATAAAACAAGTGGCATGAGGCCTCCAGAGACTCTCGCAGCTCATCCTTGCAGTGTTTCCCACTCCTGGGATGGATCAGAAGCAGCCACTGCTGACGATTCACCGTACAACAGCCGCCACAATGAAACACAGCACTTCACTAACTGGGCTCCAGGGTCACCATCTCTAAGCAACACACACTTCCTCCTCTCCCTTCAACTGGCCAGAAACCTCCTGTAAAACATTTCCCCCCATGCATTCGAGCCCAGTGCAGAGCCAACACCTCAGGACAGGCTGGCTGCACCCCAAAAGCCCGTGCCCAGTGCTGTGAGGGGGAATGGGGCTGCACCCCGATAGAGGGACAGCTCCAACCTGCCCTGCACCACAACCCGGAGGGAGGTGCCCTCAAACCTTCAGATGCTGAGATCAACCCAAAATAATTAAGAGTTTTGCTTCTTTCAAGCACACACTGCAGTATGGGCTTAAGTACATGTTCTTCAAATAAAGAAAAACTTCTTCTAGTTCTGTGGTCATCCTCGCCCTGCGGAGGAAAGCATTTTCCAGCTCTGTCTAATCTCTTTGGCTGAACAAGATGAAAATGGTAAAACTGCCTTTCTACAGTGTTTACTTTGCTCTCTCTCAACACATGCGGCCTTGGCAATTTGCAAGTCTAGAGATTCCTGGCAAGAGTAACAGATGCCCAAGAGTAAGAAGCTTTCTAGTCTTCCCAAGTGCATGGATACCCCAATTAGGACTCTTCTCTGATAAAACATTAATAAATTGTTTCCTCCTAAATCTCAGGAATTTGCAAGTTCAGCCTGTTGTGAAACCAGTGTTGCAAAGTATCAGCAGAAAAGAGATGAAGGCCAAATCTTGAACATTGTATTTTGAAACATGAATTCTTTGGAACACAAAGACTTGTCCCTATTCTGCTACCATAATAGCATACAATTTAGTTGCTAAGTTCCTTGAAGTACCCTGGGACATCAAGATAAAGAAGGATGATTGAAAGTGAAAACCTTGATTTTTAATTTTGAATACAGGCATTTAAATGAGATTTATTTAGAACCATGTCTTCATAGCCAAGTACTGCTTAGACAATGTATTTTGGGAATTCAAGTCAGCTCTTTACTGTCAGCACGAGCAAATACGGACCATTTCCTAAAATACTAATATTTCAAAAGGTCAAATGGCTATATTGAAACAAAAGCATACTCCAATCCATTTTAAACACCAAGCCAAAGTGTGCCAAGAAGTCATTGGGTTTGTTGCAAAGCTGCTTACAAGAACTAATACATTTCCCCTTCTGAAAATGCCAATCTCTCAAAGCTGATGCCTAATAGCTACTTGCTGCTGGTGGTCTGTGAGATTCCACATAACAGGGATAAACAGATCCGGAAAATAGCTTTCCCACATAACATCTGTCTTCCCACCAGAACTCTATTATAAACAAACAAAATAAATGGCTTAAATCCTTGAGCGAGCGACAAGCACAGAAACATTCCAGTGCCGAAAGCAGAACGCCCAAGAGTAGTGGGAGACCATACCACAGCACCCCAGGGACGAAAGAGATTCTTGAATTTCCCTGCTTAAGGACAAAAATGAAACCCCAGAAGAGCAGCCTCATGATGATGGATGCACAGAATACAGTCAGGAGGTTTGATTTCTTTCTTGGTTTGACATGGTCTCGTTATGCAAGTTTGGATGAGATCTGCTGTCTCCTCAAGTTTTGCTAACTAGGCTCTTGATAACACTCCTTCCTCCCAACTTCTACTTTATTGCAACTCACAGAGGCAAATTCTGTGTTTGCTCAGAACACAAAGCAAAAGGACTCTCCCCCACTGTCTCTCAGTGCATCTCTCAGGTGGCATGGCAACACTGTAATGGGCTAAAACACCAGCTTCAGAACAGAGCATTCAAATTTCTATCAGCTTAAATGACAACACATTATGCATTCTCCACCAAAACAACACACACAACTCATTCCTGTTCTGCTAAGGGGTTAACATCTCAAGCAGGAAGAAAATTCCAAATTCCAATTCAACTGGAAAAGCTGTTAATGTTTGTTACACATCCCTTCTAAATACTGGTCGAGATGCAATGACCAAGGCCCTTTGATGTCCCACTTTCTTCCCCTAAGATTGGAACCACTTGGGGCAAGACATTAGTGCTACTTCAAGTTTATAGGCACTATGCAAAGGCCTTCTGAGCCTTTCTAGGCAAGCAGACTTAATAAAAAGCCTCAAAAAACAAAATGATAACAAGCTCTTGCTGCTTGTGAGAAATGTACAGGCAGCAGCCTCTTCCCAGTCAAGGACTGGGGAAAGTTATTGCTATGAACTGGACATTTTCAGCTGAGAGGTTGCAGAAACCTTACAGTGAGCCCGGTGACAGGTCCCCAAACACCTCTGCAGCCAGGGTACACAAGCACTGCGGTGACATCTGATGCACAGGATAGAGGCAGTGCAGGCCAACCCAAGAAGGGGATCCTTCAGAAGAGCACTAGTACAACTTATGGGAGAATATTTCACACCCCGGGATACAGTATATTAATAAAGCTATTTTGCCTCCTGTCAAAGTTAGACGTGCAATGCCCCAAGGGCCAGAAGAGAGAAGATTGCATCTGCAGAAGCCAGGGAACACTACTGACAACAGCTGAGGCTGCAGCACAGAAGTCGTAGAGCTGGGGCTGTCGAAAAGCCCCCTCCGTATCCTTAAAAGCTTTTCTGGATCTGTGGCAATCTCTGCAAGGCAACCTTCTGCAGAGTTTAAAATCATTAAACATCTACACAGATTAGCTGCAAGCCTTCTGGAATTGTACCCTACATCCCTTTTGTCAGCTCTGCTAAAAACAAACCCACTGTTTCTTAACTCTTGTGGCCTGTAATTGCCCATAGAAATTGCTGCTGCACACAAGTCAGTTCTGCTGTAAAATGCCCCAAGTGCTAATGTACCTTGCAAGAGCACTGAATTCCCAGGGGCCAACAAGGTTTCTCTCTGTTTATTTAATTTGTTAAACATTGGAGCACAGAAATAAAAAACAAAGAAATTTTAGTAAAATAAGATTGCTAGTGTGGATTCTTCCATTTATGCAGGCCAATTTTAATACTCCAGATATATAATGCACATTCCTTTAGTAATGGCTGTGCTCAAATAATAATTTGGTTCCTACAACTTTGAAGAGTTTGAGATCATGCCACCAAAACAATTCATTGAAATGAGAGACAAAGTAAGATCAAAGACAAGTATGACTAGATTTTATTGGAATTAATCCAAAACCAAGGCTTGCCCAGCACCATTTTCATTGCGGTGAGGGAGGGCTGTGTTTTGATTTTGTGAGTTGTTTTTTAATGTGACACATAAAAATTATATTTCTAGTATAATACTCATTTTCCTTTGTATTTGCCTGACCTACTGCAGTTCTGGACCTTGCCAACTCATAAGCACGTGTGCTGCTGCATGTTCAGAACAGCTGAGGCCAAGGAGATGGCAGAGGAAGCCTGTACTTACATGTTCTAAGTTTTTTGAGCTGTCTCAATCTCAAACAGAGCCTGGCAAATTTAAAACTACAATTTTACTCTGTAATGAAGTTTCCCGTTTTAATAAACATTACCAGCCAGATCTGTACTGTATTAAAATATCACCTATTATTTGAACAATGATGTTGTGCACTCAAATTTGTTTTACACTGTGGTTGGCCACAACAAAATAGTTTAAGTGCGCTCTGCCTCTGGTCCATTGTGTTTTTTCAGGTTGGAAACACAAAGGTGCAAGAGATGATGTTTGAAAAGAGCAAGGAAAAGAGTAACATCAAGAGTAAAAGCAAAACCACCTGAGCCCATTGCTGTTTCTGGGGCTTTGGTGTAGTGTGTTCCTGTGTGTGGCAATGGAGGTGTTTCATTGCTGGTGGAGAGGGATGGGCTGGGTACTTGAAAAAGACAAACAAACAAACAATCAAGGATTTAATCCTTAATACTCCAGGGCTTGCCGGCGCCGTTTCACAACAGCACATACAAAATAAACTCCACCTGTGATCCAAGCTGAGCAGCTGCACTTCAGGCTGAGGCAATGCTGGGCTAATGCTGCTTGTGCTTCAGTGAGCTGGGAGCTCGAGCACAGAAAGATATCACTGGATTTCTGAGCAAACACAGCCTATTCTCCATGATGATGAAAACTCTCTTGCTCAAGCTCACCTTCCCGGAAACAGCCTTTTAGTCCCAGAAATATAGTGGACAAAGTCTCTATGTTGTAATAGGAAAAAACCCCAATTCTGATAAACTAATGTGCTTAATGCAGTTATTAACCAGGATAGGCAGCCTTGTAAAACCCAGACAGGACAGTAAAGGCTGTAAAAAAAACCTACTTAGAAGAGCAGTGGATGAGTTCCTGAAATTGAGAAGGGAAAAACAAAAAAAACCCAAGGAAAATAAGAAACTGAGGAGGCAAAATAACAGTCCCGCACCAAGTACATTAATGGCTGATATAATGACTCAGGAAACAAAGCTCAGACAGGTCACATAAAGGCAGAAGCCTACACCTATATCCCAAAGCAAACAACCATGACACAGGCAACCTATGTCAAAGAGGATAACCACACTGCTGAAATATTCTTCAATATGGGCTTGATCCTGCAAGCAGCAGCAGCCTGGACAGGTTGTGGGCAGCCCACACTGGCCAGGATCAAGCCTTTAACTGCACTGCAACCTGTTTTGAGATCCCAGCCCTGAAGTAAGAGCAGATCATTTGCCAGGGAAAGACACCCACACGGCAAGTTGGAGCGAGTACTTGAAGTGGATGCATGAGCGCAGATTATCGGGTTTCTCTTCTGAGTTTCTTGAGGGCACAGAAATCTCTGCCCTGCTCAGTGAACATTGCTGCTAACCTCAATATCATTATGACAGGCTCGAGTGTTATTAGTAATGAAGTAGACTAATCCTCTCTGCTGGTCTCCTCTGTGGCTACATTGGGATAATTTATACAAACAAAAAGGATTCCTACACAGGATGCAAATATAGGCAAAACCTGTAAATAAGTGATGAGGAAGTCAACCCAAAGGTGACTTGAGAAATTTTCAAGACAGTGTTTAAACACCCGGTGCTTGCCCACTTTTCAAAAGATAAAGACTTGTTTTCACAAGCAAACAGTAGCTGGAGATTGGATATGTCTGTGCCAAGAAACCATTGATGAAAACATTAGCGAGAGCACTCACTCAAAAATGTTCCATTATTTATGTATGAATAAAATGCGGGGGGAGAGAAGGGGAACCTTCTGCCATGTTGCAGCCAAGGCTAACCTCTGCTCTTCAGGGTGAAAGCCATGCTTTTTTCAGCACTTGGACACTTTTGCTTCTATTTCTGTCATTTGTCAATCTTTCATTAATCTTCGTTTTGTGTTTTGGTTTTGTATAACATGCACTGAAACCATCAATAAATGCCCCAAACGTCGTCATCACCTTAGTGATGAAATACACAGTATTTTGAGGGTAAGCCAACACTATAACCGGAGGCATTTCCTACACTTTCTCCTCTCTTTTTTCAAAGCATCACATCAGAGGCAAAAAAGAAAGGGTGTGTAGGGGAGGAAAAGACCCCTACACACAGCCCACCAAACGCATACAGTTTTCTGTGATCCTTATTATTGTTTTCTTACCCCTTTATGCAAATACTGCATGCGGCCCTACAAACAGTGCCTCAAACACGAGGCTCAGCATCGTGGGAGCCATACAAAAAGGAAAGGAAACAAAGCACTGCCTTGAGATAAATAACTCTCCTCCCACAAAGCACTTCAAGGTAAAAAGCAGCCAACCTGCTGCCTGTGAAAATCTTTACTCCTGACTCTGGGCAAGTTACAAAGTTTGTTTTGCCAGAGCAGGCTGATGTGAAAGGCCAGAGGACCCACAGGATTTTTATCTAGATAACAAGCAAAGCAAGATTTGCAGGGAGGCAGAATACTTCTTAGGCCACAAGCTATCACAGCAAAAGATGTGCCTTGGGCACACAAGCCTTTCTTCACATCTGAAGAAGCAGCAGGCTTCAAGGTCCTAGCCTGTGGCAGCTGCAACAATATTATTACTACAACTCAGTAGCTTCCCTCAAAGGCCAAAACTGTTGAGGCACTGATGGGAAAATTGCTCAAATTGACACAGGCATTCCCCAAGGGAGGAAGAGGAGGAGATGGGAGGAAACTCAGGTCCCCTGGGCTCCCATCACAGGCGGACGGATGGCTGCTCTGACCCAGCTCTCAAACCATCCTGCCTTTAAGAAGCTGGTCAGCCACCACACCTGCCACTCCTCAAACTCCCAAAGGAAGACCAGAGCCCAGGCTGGACTTGCTGGATAAACACAAGTAAATATGTGAAAGTGCAAGAGAGCAGGGTCAGATCTGGCAGGAGGAAAGACTCTTCTGCGAGTTGCTGCAGGAGCAGCAAAGCACAGTCCTGCTACCAGCCAGCACACACGCAGCTAGGGCGTACCCAAAAACCACAGGGGACAACAACCCTCATCAAAACCCAACAAAGGAGCCCACCTGGCCTCAACATCAACATTTTAAAGGTGAACATGATCATGCTGACATCAGGAGGTAATGAAATTGAGAATAAAACTGAACTTCAGCAATCACTCAGTTACTACGACCACACAGATTTTCCCAGCAAGCTGCATTTGTGTTCCCCAATACCACAAGATTCTCTTCCTCACAGCAGCAATGGGATGGTCACACAAGGCTGACGCAGACCAGGACAATTGGTCTCATTCACATAATTCGGTTCCCTACCCTGTTCTTGCAAACATAGCATCTGGAATACCAGGTGTGAGTGCAGCAGGAACAAAGCCACTGTGCTTGACAGCAATTCAGTGAAGTCCCAAACAATCTAAGGTAGCTGAAAATGGGATGAATCAATACTATAGACAGACACCATGGAGTAAAGGCAAGTCAAAACCAAAAAGGCTAACCCTAAAGTATTAAAGCAATAGAGATCAACAGGAAGCAGCTCAGTCTACGAAACAAGCACAGCACAACAGCCATGCCAGCAGAAGGCAGCCACAAGGATGGTACCTCAAACAGATAAAACAGAGTTATTACCCTGGAATGCCAAATATTTAATGTTTCAGTGATAAAACAACAAATGTTCAGTAACATAAGACTGCTGCTGCCCAAAGCAGCCCACAAACTCCACGCACCAGAAAATACAAATTAAACGCTGACATCAGAGAAAGATTCTGTTTTGTTGTAAGAACAAAAAGCACACAAACATTTTCTTGTAAGGAACAAAATGTTGACCTCTGCAAATTTGGGAAGACTTCAAGAAACAACATAACTGTGGGGAAAAATGTGCAGGGCAGCAGAATAAAGCCATATCTGACCTCTAAAGGCTGACTCCTGTGAGCCTACACAGCTCCACTCCCCTCCAGACTCCTCACACCTCCCTTGACACTCTCACATGCCTCACAAAGCAACAAACCCAGCATAAAAGTAAGTTTCACACCAATACAAATACTACATTTTATCCAAAATCTGTACCATTCATGAGTCATTGTAAATGCATATATAGACAGATGCCCTCTCCCATTTGTCAGCATCCCAAACTACAAAGGAAAAATAACTGCTGAGCTGGATTGGGCAAGCATATTTCAGCTAACTTAGAAAAAAATAACAACTTTAAGAGAGGGGGTTCAACAGAAAAAGTCAAAAATTCATCAATCACACACAAACTGAACTTTATGAATGTATTTAAAGTTTTCCATGCGGTCTGCAGGTCACACATTTTAACCGCACAAACTGCTCCCTGAAACCTTCAAATAATCAACATTGTGGGATTCTTTCCTACTTGCTAATGCATTGCCCATGAGCCACATTTTACTTTGTAAAGTTAACGAAAGACTCCCACGGGCTTTTGTTACCAACAGTTACAGAAAAGAACTTTTGTGGAACAGCAATGCAAATTTTATCAATGTAAAGTTTAAGGGTTGCAAAAACAATATAATAAACAATTACAGCTTTTTAATGAGATTTTTCTTGGTCAGACATACCTCAGACATTTCCAGACATGACTAAACTCTAAGATTCCCATTTCCAATTAACACATGTGTGTTACCCAACAAACCCTCCTCCCCCAAAGCCACTCAGCATGAGATTACTGCAGAATCTGATGGTCTTTAGTAGAATATTTGGCCTAACTCCAGCTCCACCAGCCTTCATGCTTATTTTTATAGGCACAGCCTCCAGCTTTGCGCTCTAGTATGTAACACAACACCCAAGTCTATTAAACTTTCCACCAAATACACATTAAATTGAACAACAGGTAATCAAGCCATAGTCTGTTCCCTCACTCTTAGGAGGGATCTCATTGCCCTGTTTGCACCATGGCATGAAACTTTGCCAATGTTCTTGAAAGGCTTACAGTGAACGTGCCTGGGATGATACAAGAGAACCATCAGAGGATCCAGATCTAAATGCTTTTGCAAAAGGAGCTCTTTTGGAGAGGATCTAGAGTTTCAAAGGGGCAAATGGAGCTGGCACTAGGATCTCCAACATCAAACATTCAGCATCAAACATAACAACTGTGAAAGAGACTAGAAAAGGCAAAAAAATCTTCTAGTGGAATGAGCCCAACTATCTTGTCATCTTTGGCTGTGGGGAGGGGAGAGGTTTGGCATTGTTCACTGATGGCTCGACCTGACTCTCACATTTCACAGAATCACAGAAGAGGATATTTGGTTGGAAGGAATATTTAAAGGTCTGTAGTCCAATCCCCTGTGCAATGAGCAGGGACATCTCCAACTAGATCACGTTGCTCAGAGTCCAACCCCATGCTGACCCTGAATGTTTCCAGGGATGCGGCATCTACCATCTCTCCGGACAGCCTGTTACAGTGTTTCACGATTCACATCATAAAAAATTTTCTTGCTTATTATCTAGTCTAAATCTACCCTCTTTTAGTTTAAAACCAATATTCCTGATCCTATCACAACAGGCTTTACTAAAAAGCTTGTGCCAATGTCTCTCGTAAGCCCCCTTTGTGCGTTTACCTACCAAAACTGGCTAACACAACCACGCAGCATCTGGCCAACCTTGGCATCTTCAAAGCTATCCATGTTACAGGTCTCATTCCTCACAACAAATCCTTTTGAAGGTTACAACTGCAACCCCCTTTTAAAACTAACATATGTAGCACAGACAGAGCCTTCAGCCTGCAGGGAACAGCTTAGAAACCCATGTTGGGTAAGCCTTGTTTGCTGCAGCTTGACTTTGTTCTTTAAACTTGGACACAACTTCTGGCAATGCCTGCAATGGAGCACTGACATGAGGGCTGAACTTCAGCCCACAGCTGAGCCACTAAAGAGCAAACCCATTCCTAGTGCCCTCTGAAGGGGTCCTGAGAGGCCAATTTCTGTATGTAGCTCGTTGGAGCGGCAGAAATCTGCAGTCTTGGTTAAGCACCAACAACAGCTCTTTAACAGGGAAATTTGGTTTCCCCAGGATGCAAACTACAGATTTTACATGGTAAAACAAGCCCTGCTTCCAGGTGTAACAGAGGCTTCATTGTCCTCATCAGAGTCTAAAAGCAGAAATGCAAAGTGCAGTTGCCATGAGTGAGAAGAGAGTTGGTGGCAACAAGGAGAAGGTAGAGAAGAGTTTGTACTTGAAAATTGACGTGGTTGTTACACTGAGCACCATTCCAACTGTCACTGTTTTACAAGTTTTCTAAAATACGCAACGGAGGCATGAAAATTTGCAAGGCAACAAAACTCAGCTGATACGAAGAGGAGACAGTATTCCTCAAGTGATTTGGAAAATAAAACCATGCAGCATCACAAGCCAAGTAACTTGCCTACTTGGTAGCAGCATGTGGCACAGGTATAAACATCCCCTCTTTCCACCACAGTGTGTAGTGAATGTTTTATTACTTGCAAAGATCTGCAACATTTGGCCTTCATATTGTGGATTCACACAGACCTTTTAAGACCTTAAGAAAGAAGGCTTTCCCACCTGCAAGCCAAAGGATCCTACATTGCTAGGGAAAAGTGACACCTGGTATCACCTACCAAAGCACATAATACCGATAATTGCATTGCACATCAGTGCCAGGTGCAGCAGAATCACAAACTGGGGGAAATACATCACTGTCACCATCTCAAAGAACTGTGTGTTTGAACAGACACTGTCAGCCAGCTCATAACAGCAGATAAAAACAAAACGGAATACTCATTTGCCATTCAAACCAGTTTCTTTCAGGAAAAAAGCATCCAGTCTGAATTAAGCAGAAACATGTAATTAAACACTTTGCAATCCATAGTAGTTTACAGAAAAAAAAAATAAGAAAAAGAAACCAAAAAATCCCCTTGAGAAATCCACTCCTGTAAGATTTATAGCAATCCTTCATAAGAACTGCATAGTCCAGGGTGCCCTCACAGAAAGGTTTGTATCTCTAATGCTTTAAACAAAACTTTCAAACATGACCCAAAGATTGGGCTGGGTGGTATTGCTTTCTTTAATCTCCAGGCAAATAGCTCTCTTTCCTTTTCTTTCCCTTGACATTTTCTTGAGTTAAGTGGAATGAGATGATTCAGTTTTACCTACTGTTACTGTAGGCATTAGGAACAGAGTATTAACCCTAAAACTGATGTGGAACGTGTCAAGTATACAAGCCACTGACCAGAAAAAAAAAACCCTCTGAATCTCAGGAGAGGCACCCACTGCAGTTGTTGAAAATGAAGGATTTGCCAGAAGCAAGATGAAAGAGCAGAAAAGAGAAGTCTGATATCTACCTGCCTGTATCAAAATCCAAGGGTTATCCATAGGGAACAGAACCCATCTTCAATGAACAAGGAAAATTTAAGACACAAGGTTTTGCTAATGTAACTCTCAAGAGTATAAGGAAAGTTAAAAAAAAAAACAACTTTTTTAACCATTGAGGAAGAAATGTTTCCACAAATATTCATTGTTTTGGTTTCTCCTTCAACAAGGTCAACAAGTGGACACTGAGAGTCCTTGTCTTAATTTAATTTTCTGTTTAATTTAAATTGTCACTACAACCTGAAGGACCAAATCAGTGGAGATGATACAATAGCAGTGGAGCAACTGTCTATTACCAACCTAATGTCTCCAGAAAAGGGAGCAGGCCTCATTGAGCAGGAAAATTGTTTGAGAAGAAAGATGTGGCAGACAATGAATAGCAGAGGTACAAAAGCACAGACTACAACTAAGGGACAGAAGAAGCAAGCAAAAATAGCACAGATCCTCCCATACCTTGTCCTTTCCATTCTCCAGTATAATGAAACCACGATAGCCCAAATGCTTAGCAAGAATGAAAAATATAATCACACTAAAAATTAAAAAGGAGGGGAAGGCTAAATTATAATTAAGTACAGAACGCTTATTTGATTGTAGTAAGCTGCAGACACAATTGCTTGCAGTTCATAGCTATACTTTGGCTTTAATATTTAGGCTCACCAACAGCCTTGGAAAGTCTCTACAAACCATTAAGTTCACACAGCCTAAGGAGTATAACAGATACAATACCGAGCACATTTTAGCAAAAGTGGAACACAGAGATGAGGCAGGAAATGAAAGGCTTAACTGGAATCACAATTTGCCTCTTCATTCCCTGCCTGTGTTTCAACCGCCAGTTCACGTCTCTCCTGTTGAGAATCACTCAGAGATTAATATGCCTGAAGACTTTGATTACTTCCACATACATCCAAGCTCACTGTATCTAGTTTAAAATCCAACCATTTTAATAAATACAAGGTTTTTACAAGTCAAAGATAGCAGGCAACATTTAAGTTAGCCTTAGCATATTCTGAGCATGTATTGTTTCTACTTCAGCCCGCTACAACATCCTGGAAGAGCCTTCCCTGTAAGTGAATTATTTATAACTGCAAATGCCCTCTGACAACAGGAGCATCGAAGTTATTGTCAGCAGCAGTTCTGGAACTGTTCTTTATGAAAATCAGAGGTCCCCCGTGTTGTGCAACAGGGAAAAAGAAAAAGTAAAACTATCCCAGATGGGAAAGATCAAGTACAAAGAATGCAGTATGGGAAAGACTACAGCACAAGTGAGGTTTAAATAATCCCTAATACAATAGATAATGTTCAGGCACTCAGTCTGTGTGTATCCTTAAAAATAAACACATATCTTAAGAATGACAGCATAGCTCCCCATAGGATGTTATTTCTTAGCATATACTCACATAAACTTCATCGTGATCAAAGCGCTTCTTCAGGTTATTGATGAACGAATCTTCATTAAGTGGCTCTAGAAGAACCATATCTCCCACCCCTATCATGTCATCTAAAAGCGACATCTTGACCTCCATTTTGGCCATTTTGTCCTGGGAAAAGCAAAAGAAACAAGAATAAAACAAACAGCAAAGGTTAGCTCAAGGTTATTCTAATTATTCACAGGCATTATCTAGTAACACTGCCTTAGGAATAAAAGTTAAAAATCCATCAAAGAACACTACATTAGAATTATGTTTCCAAGGAACATCCTCAAAGTCATTCCATCTACCCAGGCAGTCCACATGATTCCAAAATTTAACCTTTAATAGTCAACAATGCCTTCTGGTCCACTGTACATTAAACATGAAACTCCTAGAAACAGGAATGAAGATTCCAGGGGGCATCACAACCAGATTTTTGGACAACTCCAACAGTGTTAAAGTGCATGCAAACCCGTGTTTTATCAAAAGCTTCATCAGGATCTCCAAACTAGGGTTTAAATTTGCCAATACCCTAATCTGAATTTCTTTTTCACCCTTACTTGCATTTCTCCAACTCCATCAATATTGAAATGGAAACCAATTCATTCAATCCACTCAGAGACAAAAGCACACTACTTGATCTTAGCTCATGAGCCCTGCTCCCTAAAGTGCCTGTATTCCAGTACAGTGCTGGTTTTGGCTACATGAAGCTGCCAAATTACTTCATTTACTTGTAATTTTGTTGCTTGAGAGAACATTTTCACGGGGCAGCAACAATCCAGCTGACAAGTGGAGACTCTGCATCAATATAACCAGAGTGGCAAAAGTCAGAAGCTGGGCTTGAACAGGTGACCAGGATCAAAGAAAACCAAGTAAGCAAGCCTGATAAAGGAAGTCATTTAGACAAAGAAGTCAAGGTCAGGCCAGAACTTCGCACTTATTTGATCCTCCCAGCCTTTTATCCCTCCAATCCAAACGCTGGAGAAGATTACTGAGCTCCTCAAGAACTCCAGGCACACAGTTACTGCTTTCAGCTTTAGTGAGGAGACTGAAAAATGGATGGATTCACAGCGGCAGCCAGCAAACAGGGAACCAGAGGTGAGAGAACAGCTTTGCTGACCACACAAACCAAGGACCAGCCCCTGCACAGCTACAGCTACACAAAACAACAGCTCAGCTTCACCATCAGCTGTCACACCGCAGCTACGCAATGCGATCACGCTGTCCTTGTTCCCCCTATCACTGCTGCACGTTTTAATTCTAAATATTTTTTCTTGTTTCCCCAAATGCCATTGAGCAGCTATTACCTTATATAACCAGTGCTACCTTGCCATAGTAGCTCTCCATCAGATAACTAATTTAAAACAAGCAAAGTCTTTTAACTCTCCCTTCTGCCTGCAGCCACTACTTTACTAGAAGTTATTTGATGTTTTTCATCAGTGAGTGACATTTGAGGGATTTTAGATCAAGACTTAAGTCTTGCTTGATGTTTTTCCAAATTCAATGAAGAGAAGCGCAGCTCCACAGGCAGCTCACAAAGTGATACAAAAAGATCCCCAAAACCTGAACCAAGCCTGGGAATTACTAGAAATTCACATGGAAATGCAAAAACAGTGCTGAACTATGGTAACCAACCAAAGCTGAGTCAACTCTGCTAAACAAACAAAAGAGCATTTATTTTAAACAGAAACACTGGAAAAATATTTTTGTAGAGAAAGATACTTTTATTCTTAAAAATTCACCTCTCTGACTCACCAAAAAAATTTTAAACATTCATAGAATCTTTTCAGAGGTATCACTTCAACTTCTGCATCCCATTAAGACAAATTCTTTAAACTACCAGTCTTGCTTCAGTGACCTAATTACTTACCATACATCAACTAATGCTCAAATGATTTTTGAAGGCTGAAAAAATAAAGCCCTTCTCAAGTATGGAACTTATTAAATAATGGGTTTGTGGCCAAATACACTAAAAAAAGCCGACACAAAAACCCTAATAAGAGCAATTTAAACCTAAAATTTAAGTTCTAAGTACTATACCTCATTTACCATTGTGAAATTCCATACCACCTACCACACTTCATGCATCACTGCTTGGGAATTTCAAGAGCAAGAGCAGCCAAACCAATCAAAAACATCCCTGTATTCCCAAACTCAGCGGTATGTTTTGCAGAAGACACCATATCTACTACTGTAAGTTGGATCAAAAAGTTGTACAGAAATACTAACTCAATATATTGACAATATATTGGAAAAGTTTGATTTTATGGTAAAAGGTTAATTTTCATCTTCATTTTTTCCACAATGATTTACAGCATTCTGTGATTAAAATATTTCCGTTAACTTGCGAGTTAGAAAATATTAGAAACCCAAATGATGAAAAAATAAGACAGTAGGCTGAGACAACTCATTTAACACTGATTGCTCAAAACCATTTTCAAAAGCCTACCCTTTGCAAAAATTCATTAAAGATTACCTCATACAATTATGTATGATTCAAGAGTATTCTGCCATACCAGTGTTGTTAGCCTTTGCTTCGGTGGAACACAATTGTAATCCCTGCTCTGGTTTAGCTAACAAAAGAAAATCCAGCTTGTGGGATAATTTGGTTATCTACGTGAGGTAAAAAGTGGGGGGGAAAAGCACTGCTAAGAGAAAACAACAATGTTTAAAACTTATATTAATCAATTAAATTGGACTTAATAACTGAAATTAATCTACTAGAAGAATGTAGTGGAAGATCAATATATAGCACTTTCAAAATACCAAATACTAATTTTAGAAGCAGCTTTATAAAAAATATCAAAAATCAGCACACTACACAGAAAAAAAAATAAAAATAATCAAATCCTTGCAACATTACATGGCTAAGCTTCAGAAAAAGCTCAGAAACTCAATCCAAATTCATGTCCAAGTATTTGCCATACACTCAAGGATGCCTTGCAGCTGTTAATGTTTTCCCATCAGCACTGCTGACAGTGTGCTCACCACAGTTTGGAGAGCAGTACATAAAAGCAAGTGGCTTCTCCTTTTGCATGTATTCACACACCTTTAAAAAGATGAATGATTCTCAAGAACCAGATCTATGAAAGAGACAGGAGCAGAACCTGCTGGCAGTGCCTGAGAGATCAGGAGTGACCCACACCACAGCTGTGCTGGTGGGAGAGCAAACACGGGCAAACTGGAACTCAGGATAGAGAAAAGAGCCAGACTGGGTTGGATCCTATTAAACAAGGATGGGTTTAGTGATTGTCAAATGAAGCCTGCTGAATGGTGGAAGGTGAACAGAGGTACTGCTGGGAGGCTCTATTTGAACTGTGCCGTAAGTTCAAACCAGAAATTCAATTTAAAAATAACCAAAAAATGTAAGCGGTACTCCCTCAATTTACCTAACACCTTGCTTTTGGGACTGTAACATCTCGTTTTGCTGGCATCAAGAAAAACAAGTGTATAAAGATTACAGCTGCACATTATTAATATAGCAAAATTTAGCTCAGAAAAAAACCCCTAAAATTCTTCTAATGCATCTAGTCTGCAAATCAGATTCTTCCTCCAACATTCCCTGGTCTCACCCATACCCACTTACCACTTGAGGCTTCTCCCAAATTCACCCTTCTTGTCCCTAAAGGAAAGATCAGCAGCATTTCAAAATATCTCATTTTTCTGTAGGCAGTTGTCAAATCTGTTCTTCCTCCCTTCGGTCTCATATCTAAGCCTTAATGCAATGGAGTGAGAACATTTGCAACATGTTTCCATTCTCAGAAAAATTTTTTAAAAGCCTATTCAGTAATCCTTCACAGTTTGATCTGTTTTATGTTGGACAACGTGCTTGGGAGGAGAAGTGCTGGGCAGGCTGTGTCTTTAAAATGCTTTTATTCACACACTCCCACGCCACACAGAGCCTTTTAAAACACAGACTGTTGCATCCACTGCCTGCAGTGCCTGGGATTGCCATCCAGCCAGGCCAGTTGAATCTAAAACCTTCTTGCCCCTCTTGGCCACAAGGATGGCAAATTAAAAATCACAGCACCCCACAGCCACAGCAGTCACATCATTGGCCATTCTGACACAAGAGCTAATGAGAACTATAAATACAAAAGGATACAGAGAACAGGCAAAGCCCCCAAAGCCTTGCACAATTAAATGCACACATTCTCTACGGGGGAAATGAAGTAATGCCCGGTTATAGGCATACAGCATGTTACGGAATTGTCCAAGGTTTTCCACATCACCCTCCAACAGCAGAACAGCAACAATTGTCAGCAGCTTCCTACAGCTGTGCAGTCCTTAGCTCACACTTAAGTTTGGTGCACTGGAACTATTACACTGGCTGGAGGTGGCTTGGTTTTTTTTCTTTCCTGGCATTGTAGCAAGAGGACAATTTCCCTACCATCAAAACTGACACAGATGTACTCACATATGCTTCAAGCTCTGATTACTTAAAAACAAAACAGAACAAAAAAACCCCACCACAACCCAAGCCTTTGGTTTCACTACAACCAGCTCACTGTAGAAAATAACCCCCTTTTTCTTTTACAAGTCTTAAGAGGGGCAATGTGCAATCAGTAATTCAGTAGTGGAGTTCAAACTGATTTCATGTTCCAGGTCTGATCCTGAGCCCCTGTCAGGCTGTAATTATGCTTGCCCACCCCCTCCCTGTTTTCTGTGTCCAGGAGCAATCAGCCCACACAGAGTGAGGACATTGACCGGCCACTGCTGCAAAAAGCAGCCAGGGACACAATGTCATTACCTGAACAAAACAAAACCAAAAGGGGCTGCAACCATCATCTCGGGCTGCTCACGACAAGCCTAAGTACCAATTTAGCAAGAGGCAGGATTTAAATTTATCCTGTTCTGCTGCCCAGCAAACCCTGAGTCTCAGCAGCTTCTGACTGATGCCCCGAAGGTGCAAGTTCATTGGAAACACCCTGTGCTGCTTCACCAGGCAAACTGAGGCAGACTGTGCAGCTGAAGTGTTACAATGCCCTTTTCACTCAGAGCTAGATTTCCCGACATCAGCACGTGTGAAAAAACGTTGATATCATCCAGAGGAAACCCTTGCTTTCCCTCCAGACCCCTCCCATCTGCTGCCTGGCCAGGGTCTGCCGGGAACACCTGCAGCCTCCTGCCCAGCTGTGACTGCTCACAATTGTTGCTCTGACACATCCATGTCCTGTGGAAAAGAGCATGCAGAAAACAGCACGATGTTGCAGCCCCACTTCTTTTTCCTACAAGAAAATGGACTTGAGAAACGTGACAGACAAATTGCAGGAAGGAATGTTAATGGGGATATCGCAACAGCATTAAAAGCACTCAAAGAACTGAAATGCTTCCTCTGACTCTCCATCTTTCCTTTTGGTTTCGCCAATGTCTGAATAGCTTCTGAATTCCTTTCTTTCTCGCAGTCCTACTGAACAAATTGGTGTTTTCCAAACTGGAGAAGTTTATAATTCTGAGCTTTTGAATTAGCTAATGTTTCTCACATCTCACCTACCAAGGAAGAGCTATTATTCGAAGCCTTGTGCAACCTCTCTTAAATTTCCGTGGGCACTGAACATTACACTCGTGCACAGGATTCCTTGAGTACTTAACAGCAAACAGCTCCGGTGAATTACAAAAGTAAAATGCGGCATTACGGGGTGTATTTGTATTGGGACCGCAAGAATGTTTGCATTCAGCATCAGCTAAATGGGAACAGCCCTTTAGCAACATCAGATTAGGACAGTTTCGCACCAGTGACTGCAATCTAGATGACAGAAGATCTGACCAGAGAATTCCATAGGAGAAATGAATGCTCCGCCAGCCTCTGCTACCAAACACCACGCTTTTATCTAAAGATTGGGTAATTTTCAAGAAAGAATCAGCCCACTTAATGTACTGTTGAACAAACAGCTGCAACCACGTGAGGCAATATCATCTTTTATTAGTGTAACAATGGAGACTTAACTGCAGTTTAGAAAAACGGATAGGGTGATAATGAGACTGCATTAGGACATGTACAAAATGTTTGCTGGGACACTATCTCCTCCTGACATAAACAGTGGATGAAACTTTCTTCATTAACAGGACTCAGGTTCTTGGTAAGTGCGGAAGTGAAAGGTTTGGTTGGTGCTGTAGTTCTTTGGGGCTCGTTGGGGGGGTATTGGGGTTTTTGTTTTGGTGTGGGGGTGGGGTGTTTTTTATTTTAACATCAGCTTGGCTGCAACCCGCATTAAGCAGTGATCTCCCCTAAAGTGGGAGAGATGCCTCTCTCCTGCCTCTGTTCATATTATGATGAGACTATGAACAACTCTGGTACAACCGAAAAGGTGCACAGTATCCTACCACAAAACCAAAATCACATGAGCCATGTATGCAGAAGATACAGCTCTGCTCTCCTTCTCTTCCTTAAAAAAAAAAAGATTAATTCAGCACCCTGGGGGGTTGTGTTTGCATTTCTCTAAGGCTACTTTCTGTTATTTTTCTCCCAGTAGTTTGAATAGCATTAGCATGGATAATACCTGGTCTACGAGACCATGGGGTATATCTATTCTATTATTCCTACTTTACAGTCCCAGCAGTACATGTCTTCAAATTACTTCTAATAATTATTTTGCAACCACAACACAATAACTGCCACCAGTAATCACACTCTGGGGTTGATCCATTTCCTAAGTCAGCTTTCTGCCTTGCTTTAACTCCTCTGGGTCAGTCATACAGTCACAGCAGGTTCTGGGAAAACATTTGGGTCTTTCAACGTTGCTAAGGCACTCTTCTTTAGCAGCTGTGGAAATACAGTCAAAATATGTCTGCTACTCCATTTTTACCCTGCAAATGTTCCTTTACATTTTGGATTATATTGACAGGCTTCAAAGAATATAGGTGTGAAGTGGCCTTTTCTGTAAATGGTTATTCTGGAGTCCTTTTTTTCCTTTGTTTTTTCTTTAATTAGTTTAATGGGGAAAACACCTTGGGCATTTTCAATGCATCCAGAAATAGGTCTTCACTGCCAAGGCTACTTACAGTCCCAAATTCTGGTTAAATTCCCACTGAGTTCAGCAGAAACAGGATCCATGGTGGTTTCTTATATTTAGGCTCTTCTTAGTCATTGCCTAGCCACAGTTTTATAATCTTTCCAGATCCACATCTACAGAAAGGGATAAAGTATTCAGGAACAAAGGAGGTCCATTTTTGGCACATATACCTTGCTAAGATTTCCTTGAATCTTTTTCAAAATAATGAACAAAATGTGACTGAAAAGCCAAAAGTCGTCAGAGGTCCTGCCTTCTCCCCCAAACCAAACACTAGATTTCAGACTGACAGTGTTCTTCAGACGACATAACTTTTTTAAAAGTTGTCAGTACAGGATATGGACACATAGAAAACACCCCTATTCTTTCAGAAAAAGAAAAAGTCTTTTACTACTGGACAGCCAAAGTCCACTAAACAGTGGGTGCCCTTTTAAACTGATTATCTTAATCTTTCAAGCTGCCGCCTAAAGTTTTCTGCCAATTTTGGGGGATCCTGCCCAATCCAAAGGTTACATTTGCAGAACAGGGGCACAAAAAACAAGGTAGCATTTATTTATATTAGGGTATCTTCTTTGTTTGCAGTTTGTGACACACCAGTGGCTTGCTGCCACACCAGAGCTTGGGTTCAAAAGATCTCTCAGTAGCAGATCCCCACAAAACACTTTTACAAACAATCAGCCCTCAAAAAGTCAAATCACTTCTTTCAACTGAGGTTTCAGTCCCTCGGGAGCAATCCAGCAATCAGCTGTAATCGAGAGCTTTGATTATAATAGGATTTTTACTTTCTATTCCACACAGGCACACGGGCAGAAGGCAAGCCTTGCTTTCCTGAAGTCAGCACGGGAACTACACATCCCTGATCCAGGCAAAAGAGATGCTCGTGGTGGAGCAGCTGGAGTGAACACTGATTTACAGTGGTGGGAAGGCAGGTACTAAGAGATGTCTTAATACTACAGGGTTAAAATACCAGAGTACATGCTAATCTTCTGCTCAAATGCGTTGTTGCCTGTTAAGCAGCCGGTGATAAGCCCTGAAGATATGCAGAAAATGAAGTAACAGGCCAGGTAACACCACAGCTTCACGCAGAAGGCAAAGCAGCCACAGAAAGTCATCACAACAGTCACTGAACCAGGCTTACAACCGGTCACAGATGAACACAAACCTAATCAGGAGCTGCAGGAAATCCAGATCCCAGAAGAGGCATTGGTGCCTGTATCTACCCAGCATCAAGTCAGCCACGAGAACTGAGCATATCCTGACTCCTAGAGCAGTTGGCACTCACAGGTTAGCACAGTTTCCATGCACCCAAATCCTCTTCCAAGCAGTAAAAGTCTGGGTAAAGCAAAAATTTCCCTGTCCTTTTCCATTTAAAACAGGAGGAAAAGAAGTCACCCCAACACCACCCCAGAGATCTTATTCTTGCCCATTGCAATTGCCCCTCTTCAAAACCTCACTGACAGGGTCCTTGTAATATTTGTAAATAAAGTTTGGAATGTTTTTAGCCCAGTATTTTATGAAAATAAGACCAATCATGCCAGCTGTACATCTCTTGGTCTATGCATCTACTCTCTCACACGTGTCTAATGTTGAATTTCATTGAACAGGACAGAGTAAGGGACAACAGAAGAGCTGATTTCCCACACAAAAGCAGGCGGGAGAGGAGATCTGAGCACAATCATTCCCTCAGAGACACGGCTTGCAAGGAAAACAAACCCCTTGTTAAGTACCACAGAGCAGAAAAATTGCTCTCCAAAATTCCCTAGCTGCAGAAAAAGCTTCAAATGGAAATTATTACTTCTTCGCAAGTCAATCCATCACAAGAGAAAAACCTGCAGGAAGTCAGACTCGACTAGTCCCATTTCTCCCAGGAGCAGCTGCCAAGGTAAAACAGCAGTGCAAGGTTTCACCCTACCACTTGCCATCACTGTCTATTCTGCACATCAATTTCTGTCCAGCAAGACACTGCTATTTTTTAATGAAGGGAGGGAATAAAGGAATTTGGACACAAGTGCTGCAGGAAGAGGAAGCATTATTTGCCCAAACCTAAGATAAAAAAGAATCTATTTAAGGGAAGATAAGGCTTAAATAAATTACATTTACTGTTTAGACATGTTTTCTTGTCTCAAGCAGTTGACCTATACCCAGAGTTTTGTCATTTTCATCCTCAACAGTCATTTTCAGATGGACACCTGAAATTAGAGGATAAAAGTCATCAACTTCTGAATCAAGGCATCTTCAGCTCTTTTGTATCAAAGGATATTTCAGACAATGGGAGTGGTCCACGAAGTTGCATTTCAACACATGGAAATCACTCTTGTCCAGATGTCCCTGAAGTTAAAAGCCAGCAGACGATGTTTTTATTAACAACTAGCATGATAAACAGAGATTTTCCAAATAAAATATAACACTTCACAGATTTAGAGAGGGACACCTTCTTAAAACATCAATAGAAAGCAACTCCCTTCCACAGACGGAAAACAGCCGGTCCCATGGCAGGCAAACTCAACACACACTCACAGCTACCAAGTTTCCCCTCGCTGTGTTTCAGTGAGAACTATCATCTGGCAGTTTTTAGGAAGCAAAAAGTTCTATTCACACGAGATACAGGCAAGCTCCCCATGTTCCAGAAATCTGTTACAAGGCACAAGGAGCTCCAGCTCTCCCCTTCCTTGCCAAAAGATTTTCCAGGGTTTCTCCTGGAGTGAACTTTGTTTCAACAGAGCCCCGCACTCTTTGATCACTGAAGGTAATCTCCAGAGCCCTTTTAACTCCAGCAGCCTGACAGCCTGTGAGCTGAACAATGGCAATTGTAGCCAAATCTGTTCTGTGTGCTCCAGACCAGTGCCAAAAACACTGCATCCTACAGCCATGAGCTACTACACTGCACTGCTCCAGAGGGCCATTTTTCACCCTTCTCCATGAGAAATAGTTCTTTTGGTGTGCCTTATTTCTAGACTAAATTTATTCATCAGCAGCTAGTATCTACTTCTTCTTGCTTTTGCTAATGCTGCTGGGGTTTGGTTTTGGTTTTAAACTTAAATGTGTTTTCTCTCTCACAGGAAAGTATTGACAGAGGTTCATCTCACAGACTTCATTCCAAATAATGCATAGCCAGTATTGTCCATTTCCCTCTCAGTGGCCTTTCCATCCCCCTTTGCCACCCCAATCACCCTTTTCTGCTGCCTCCCCTATTTGAGCCCATCTTGGCCAAGCAGGGTTTAAACCAGGATTCCTAGTACATCACGGCAGCAATACTTCCTCACCACCACCAGGAATATTCCTTCATAGAGAGAGGGATTCATTTTCACCCCCTCCACGACTCTTTTTTCCTTCTCCAGAGGTTCACAGGGAATTAGCACTTCGCTAGCCTACTCTGCCCAACAAACCTCAAGTGCTCCGTCAGTCACAGACCTACTCACACACGAAAAGTTAGGAAGGGTCTCCAGACACTCAAGGAACCACTGGTTCAGCTTGGAGGCTTAACTATTCCCAAAAATAATCTATCTGCCTTTCTACCTCTACCACCTTTCTGCTGCCCTCTCTCCAAGCCTCTCTTGATGAAGAGGCAGAGCAGCTTTTATTTTTGCTTGAAGTTAAACATCCTAGGTATCCCTTCTTTCACATCAGATAAGCCTGAGCTCTGCTAGGAAAAGCTTTCCTCTCAGTCCCCAAACATGAAGCTCTAGCAAACCTATTCGGTGGACAGTGAACTGGTTCCCAGAGTCCCCAAAAAAATGGCACTTCTACATCTCTTCACCAGTGTCTCTATGTTAAGCTGCTTATTTGCTTCCATAGAGGGACAACATAGAGGATTAATAGCAACTCACTCCCTTCCACAGCTCTCCTAAAAGCAGGGCTGACTTCTCACTACAGTGCCATCCACGGAGTCCTTACGCAATAAGGACTTTTAGGATACCTCTTTGATCTAAATCTTAATTTGGCTTCAAATTGTTTTAACACAAAGGCATTAAAACACAGAGAGTAAGTGTAACTTCCTCTGCTTGTGCTTTCCCAAGATACAGAATTCAACACTTCAGCACCCAGCAGTTTCCTCATTTCTGAGGTGCAGGTTCTCAAAGGTTACTAGCAAGGATTTAAGCACAGTACCGGGACATTGCATATGCTCCACTGTGCATAAAAACTGGTGGCTGCCTTAAGGCCCAGTCTTTTAAAAGATCTTCAAACACCAGTACACTCTTGTAGACAAAAGGAGAACAGACTCCATAAAGAAAATGCATATAAAAGAGTAGAAACTTTTTGGGATGTGACGAAACACTTCAGGGTGTCACGGCTCTCCACCTGTTTTTCTTTCCATTGTAGCAAAGCCTCCAGTTTAATTATTCTTATTTGTAATTTTGTATTTGTACTCTTATTGCAAGTCAAAGTACCCCCAGTAGCACTTCAGAGTGTACAAACGATGAAAATTATAGAATATTACAGGAAAAGAAGCATAAAGCAAACAGCAGGACAGCTCACATACAGAGCATATTTGTGGGCCCAGGAAACTTGTACCAATGCTGACCAGGCTGTGGTCACAGACTTTTAGAAACTGGTTTCTGCTTACAGTAGGGAAAAATTAGTCTTGCCTCGCTGCCTCCATTTAGAAAATAAAGAAATCCACAACAAGCACTTCTGATAGTACAACACCCACCAACCCTTCTGTTACTCAGCACCTATTCCTCACAACGATCCCCTCTTTTCCTCCTTGATATATGCTCGTACTTTCCTCCTGGTGTCTTTTGCTTTCATGGTCCTCTTGCCCAACAACATAAGGATTTCTGCCAATATAAGACCCCTGGAAAGGTTGCTGCCTCTCCAAGACAGGGAGAACAAGGAAAAGTTTATTAGTACACCCACAGTGAGGAAGCAATTCCAAGGCAGCACTGCACAAAGCCAGAGAAAAGGCAATTACCTAAGCCCCAGATACACCCACTCCCCACCCCTGCAGAGGAAAGAAAATCTTAAGGACAGTAAATGTTTCTTGCCCTTACTCCTTGGGACTCTGGATATTTGGATTCCTTATCCTGAGCCTTCAGCTTGTTTGCTGAAGTGTTAAATCTGGTCACTTAGGCTGGAGACAACTCTCAACTGCTTTCCTCCCAAAGGCTGGAGCACTGGAGAGAAAAGATGCTGTTCTGGACTCTAGGGTCCATTACTCCTACTTCTACTGTCTGCATAGAAGAATTCCCCAACCAGTTTGCATCTGGAAAGGGGACTTGATCGTTCTTCTTCACCTCTGAAACTGTATTTTTAAGCCCTAGTCTTTCTCACTGAAACTCTTTCATCACCAGGGTGACTTCATTATCTGACTTAAAATATATATCAAGAAATGGATACAAGCTTACTTGGTGATACCAAATGGGAAATTTCACAGTAAAAAGGAGTTGGGAGAGACAAAAAGATTAACTTTTTGTACAGTTTTCTCTAAAAGCTATGCCACTAACAGGAAACAAAAACCCAAACAAAACAAAACAAACAAACAAACAAAAAGAAATCCTAGTCTCCACACTGTTTAGAACCAAAATCTGGAGTAATGCACACCAAAAGACCAAAGCTTTCACAAACCACAAGCGAACTGGGGCACAACTGCAAAGGATGAATGTTTTGAGGCTAATGCTCAAACACACCAGGAGAGATTCACAACAAGACCCTTGTTGCAGCTCCTGTGTCCTCTTCAACAGCTACTTCATAGCACATGACAAAGAATTGCAGAGATTTCCACTATCCCATCAGCACAAAATTAAAATGTTTAACTTTTGGGAGGGTTGTGGGTTTGGTTTTTTTTTTTTTTTTTCATTCTAGGAACTGCAAAACAGCAGAAAATTAATGTTATTCTTTACTGTTTCTTTATGACAAAGCATGCCTTGATGTTAGCTTATACACCAGAAATCAAGCTCTGGTTTCCTTCTTTTTGGAGGGTATGAATGGAGAGGTTACATAAGGGTGTAACAAGAGCTGTTACTTCCTTTCCCAGTTGAAGAGAAAAAGCTGTAGATCAAGTTACAGACTCCAGGGCTGGTCATCGCTACTTCAGCCTTCCTAAAATTTTTGCCAGTAGTCCCACAACAAACAGAAGAGGCTACTTAGAAGGCTCTGAGAATTTAAAAGACTAACTACACAGCTATAAGGGAGGGAAAAACCCTTTATTTTTGTCTTTCATCAAACTCAGGAAATTCCCCAAGCTTGATGCATACAGTCACTCAAGTCACCACTTTCCATTTCAGTTTGCTGTTCATTAGTACAGTAAAAAAAAGATGAATGAAACATAGGGTAAGATTTATAGGACTGTCCAGTACATGAGCTGTGCTATATGAGCTCAGCAGTCTGAAAGGGCACTGAACTTTGGTGGATATGTCAGCATTTGTCCCAGCTCTGACCACACAAGGCAAATGAAGGGAGGAAACAGTGTCCAGCTTGGCCTACACCAGAACTAAGCTTTTCTCCAAACCATCCCACTGGCACTTTCTTCACCTTCCTCTCCAGTTCCCAAGCCGCTGCTACTACTGCTGCCGAAGGAAGATGAGATCAGCCTCCAACATGAGGAATTTCTGTTCCCACAGAGCTCAGGGAAACCAGATGATCTCAGAGAATCATGTGAAGCAAGTCCCTGACACTTCCATGAGGCAGAGTATCTCCAGTATGTTGCCAGCAGTTTCTTAAGAGTGCACAGTGGGAAAAATTAATGGCTTTGCTTATGTTTCCAATTGCTCTCTCCCACTTCCTCTCCTCATTTGCCAGACTTTTATTTTCCCTTCTCCCAAAAGCACTAGTAGGCTTTCAATGTACATTTACCCTTCTAAAGGCAATTACATCAAGTCTTGCACAATGCTTGAAAGGGCTAACACACAGAGCTAAACTACCAGCCCCTGGCATCATTTCCCCCGAGTTCCTCCCCAAAGGTATGATTTAACAAGGTCTCTTACAAAAAAAAAAAAAAAAAAAAGGAAAAGAAAGTAAAAAGGCAAGCTTCTGTGATTTAAGATGCTTTCATGAGTCCTTTCACCATCACCTTGCTGAGCACTCAATCTGTCTGTGGTGCCCATAAGGAGCCAGAAGCCTTTTAGATATCCAGCACCACATCCATGCTCTACAACCATCTTCTTTCCTAAGGATATGGAGGAACTTGTGGCAACCTAACATGCCAGTAGCTGCTGCAAGCCAACATAAGCAGTGACCACTTTATGTTACTTTGGGAATAATGGGAATGCTCCAACCCTTACACCTTCACACAAAATTAAGCCAGAGGCAGCGCATTGCATTAAGCACTAAATTGAAGACATTCTTAAACGCAGGCCTGGGACAACTGGAAATAAAAGTACATGATGAGAAGAATGTCATTACCTTTCATATGTTTAAAAGCAGCCAAGGACTGAACTTTACTTTAACAGATGGGTTGGACTATTTCTGTTCTCTAACACTGCACACTTTTGGGGAAAGCCTTGTTTTTGACACAGGGCTTGACAAAGTGATGATTCATCCAGGGAAGGATGGGCAGCTTGTTGCCAGCCTTAATTCACAATTAACAATAGGACAGACGGATATGGAAGACTCATGATTCGACACAAAAATCGCAAAGTCAGGAGTTTCACCTGACCTTCATGCCAGTGGTCATTTCCAATCTGGATATATTTTAAATAGTTTCTCTAACATAAATTTGAAGAGTAGTTAGCTTTTATTTCGTTACTGTTACTTTTGTCCTTTAGAATAGTGGTCCTGACTAAATGCATAGCAACTGATTTAATGACATGGTCTGAAACTCTAAAGCTTTAAATTACTCGAAAAAGCAAACAGCACGTGTGAGCACAGACGTGTGAGCACGTCGGTACCGTGGGCAAGGCAAGTGAGCATGGACCACTTGGTGACTGCACCGCCAGCCCCACTCCCTGTGGCTCTGCTAGGAAGGCCATTGTTTTCCAGCGGGGAGTCTGCCCACTCCGAGGAACAAAGGGATGCCCTTCCCAAAACACAGCGGCAGCAGATGTCCCACACCGAATCCCAACAGCCTCCATGGGTGCAGACAGGCGGTGTTCCTTGGGAGGCTACACCAACCCGTTCCCTCAGAGAAGTTCTCTGGGACAATGACCCTGCCCTGGAAAGCCCTTCCTCAAGTCTCCTCTCCAAGTGTTACCCGACAGCAGAATCCATCATCCTGCTCCAAGTTACCAGCACTCTTCCCACGGTTCCCCCGAGCCCGTTCTTTTGCATTCAGCAAAGCCGCGCACACAGCGTAATTATTTTAGACAAGAAGAAAGAGATGCCACGCTCTCTTCCCAGAAAGAGCACGCACGCACACACACACTCATACTTGAGGGAGCGAGCCCCGGACCGTCCCTGCGCACCGCGTTCATGCCTAGATGAAGCTGTCCCAGCCCCGCTGCCATCCACCAGCCGCCGAGCGCCAGCCACAGCGCACGCAGGGCGTCCCGAAGCCGC